>OMKZ01026840.1:0-10407 GCA_900302535.1 Neoniphon sammara
ACACAGTTCAGATAGCTAACCTTTCTCTCAAAAACAGGCTTTGTCGTAGGTATACTACACATCAAAAAGGTGTATAGGTCATGTAGTTTTACTGCATAAAGAAAGAAAAGAAAATGGGTCTCTATAGAGCTGCTTCTGCTACACAATGACAAATCACAACTAAATACTCCTTCATAAGGTCAACACAGACTTTCACATTCACATTTTTGCTGAATGGGAACATTGGAATTTCGCAAAAAACAACAAAAAAAAAGTTTTTGCACTGGGCTTAGGTGGATAAAATTGGTGCATTGACAAGGAAAAACTGTGATAAAGGCTGATTTTGTTTGCTTTGTTTGTTGTAAACCTGTGGGCCTGTAAAGCCCTTTGAGACTGTCAACAGTGATTTTGGGCTCTCAATAAACTTGAACTTTTGCTGTGTGTCTCCTCAATGACAACAAACATGGCAGTGGATGAGACTACATGTTATGTGTGAAGGCAGATACAGCTGACTGAGGCCTGTTATCGCTCCTTTTCCCAGAGCTCATCAAATCTCTCATCATCTTCTGAACTGTTTGGTTCCCCATCTTTGATTTCGAAGTAGTCTACAGTGAATATAATTTGTATAACATAGTTTATACAAATGACCACTGATTCACCACGTGCCACATTTTTAAAAAATGCGCTCAAAATATGTACAAAATTTAGATGGAAACAGTTGTTGAAACAAAGAATGGGGAAGCCCAGAAAGGCTTTTTTTTTTTTTTTTTGTAGGAGATAAACTGAGGTTTTGGCCAACATTGCCCCCCCAAAAAACCAAACAAACAAAAACAAACACCTTGTCTATCTGGGCTTCTGTAGTTCTTGAGGATTTGTTATTTTTATTTTTTCTGTAGTGATTGTGGTTCAGTTTTTCACCCTCTGCTTTGACAGTGTAGGGAATTTGATTTAACATCAGCAAAGCACTAAGCACCTCTGAGCGTGTGGATGTATGTGTGTGTATGTGCATTGTGTGTGCGTGGCGAGTTCAGCTAAGTCCGAAGCATCTCCACCACCTCGCAGCTATCTTCAATCATGTTGTCATCTCCCTGCTGGCTCCTCCGACTCTCTGTCTGGATGTGACAGAGTGACTATGATTCCTGCCGTCCCGTCGCTGTGGACGCCGGTCCGCATGACCTCACACCTCGCCGCTACACGGCCACATGTGAACGCGCGTGCATCAGGGACATTTCAGGACAGTTTGTGAGAAGTTTAGGGTGGATGCAAGGGAAGTAAAGTGGCAGCAGACGGACATCTATGATATCAACACAAGAAACAGGTATGGTCACTTTGTATGTCTGAGGGGTCAGGGCAGACACAGAGAATCACGAAACAAGACTCAGTCAAAACCTGGTATGTGGTTGGACCCTGTATGTATATTCCGTTCTTATAATACATTTGGAATAAGCTGCTGTCAGTGGCCGGGGATAAAACAAAAAGGAAAAAAAATGGGAGAGGGGAATAAAAAATTGACTGGGAGAGGGGGAAAAATAACCACAGAGAATGCCAGCGCCTCCCCCCTCTCCCAGTTCTTGGAGTAGTCGGTCCAAAAAAATGGAAGCAAGCAGGGTTTATACTAAAAGATACTTAAAAACAGAGGGAATTAGAAACAAAAGCCTCTTTCAAATAAGAGCCTGCCTCTAATAAAGGCCTGGTACCAATCCATTGGAATATCTTAGTTTAATGCAGATGCAATGAGATATGTAATTGTTTTTTATGACAAGCATGCACAAAAATCGCTATTCAGATGCCAACAGAACCTTGTTTAAACAGAGATTTGTAAACACCCTCTGAATCTGAACATCTGAAACCGTTCACACAGATTCAGTTTGACAGAACAACAGCCAATAGGGAAACTCCAACGCACAGCCGACCAATGGTGCAACCTCATCATTCAGTCAGTCATTCACGTTTGTCGGGCTGGACCCGCCATTGCAGTCGAGCCAAAAACATCATGTAGACACACCAGTGAAACCACATGCTAAACTGTGCAATTTGCCCATAGATCCAAAAGGCAGAATTGACACTGAGAAGCAGCGCGATGTGTTAAATGAGATCCTGTGCCTGTCATGTAACAAAACCAGGTGGCACCTTTGGCACAGGAAACAAAGAACATCAGAAAAGAGTTTGAAAATCTAAAGTGCAACGAAAATCAAAGCTGAAAATGAAAACCCAGTGATCTCAGACCATTGCAAAAGGAAAAAGTAAATCATGCAATGGAACGGCAACAGATACGATTGTTGGATAAAAGAGGCAACTGAGATCAGAAAACGAGCCCAGGGGACGGCAAGATGAGGGTCTACCAGCTGTCCCACACATGGGAGGCGGTCTTAGAAAAAACTGTCAGGCAACAGATGGCAGGACAACTTCACCTGTATAAAATCAGCTGACAACTCTGCAAAAAAATCTCCATTTTGGTGAAAAAATCTGCCCAGTGGGATGAGATAATCCCACTTGTTTCCAATGCTAATCAATTTGTTTCCAGAATTTTCTTGATCCTAGTGGGCTGATCTGCCTTATTCTGCCTTGTTTCAACATATTTATATTTGTTCCCAGACAAATCCCTCAAACAAGAGAAACTGCATTGGAAACAAGTGGGATTATCTCATTTTAACACTGAATATGGGACTAGGTGACTTGTTAAAATGGAGATTTTCTGCAGTGAAAGAAGGCACACCAACATGAAGTGACTCTTCCAAGGAAGACTGCAGACAACAACAACAATCACACACACACATACCGACAGACACATAGAGGAACATGACTGCAATGAACTGGAAACCTTTGGGGAAGGAGCAGCAGTGAATTGCAGACATGATCGAAACACAGGCAAACACAGGCAGGACATTATTGAAAATACACAGACATGCTTTTGTAAATGTGCAGCCTTGCATGCATTTGGGAATCTAAATTGCTATTAAACTGCAACTCCAAACAACTGAGCACAATTAATAGAATACTAATTTGTTTCTGCTGTGTATTTGTGTTCATTATGTTGGTACAGCAGATCAGTTAGTTCAGGCTGGAGGGCCGGGGTACATGCTTTTGTTTGTTTGTGTGTGTGTGTGTGTATGTGTGGTGTGTGTACAGAGTATACACTGTGCTTGTCACTGAGCTCATTGCAAAACAAAGGGCAACCTAGTAATAGAAAAAGCACAACATGCTCCACTGGAGTGATGTGTCTGTGCCAGTGTTGGGCTTATTACTGAAAAAGCAATATTTTATTCATTTCAAAAGTAATATTACTTCTTAAAATCCATAATGTTTATTAATTGTGTTTTTATGTTATTTTGTTTTTATCTACTTTTATTTTTTATGTATGGTCTGTTGATAACCTCTGTATTTTATTTGCCCTGCTGCCTCTTGGCCAGGCATTTGAAAAAGAGATTTTGAATCTCAATGTGCTTTCACCTGGTTATATAAAGGTTAATAATAATAAATACTAATAATTAATATATTATTATGATATCCATGTGTTTGGTGGAGTTTGTTAAACATTTGTCATGGCTGAAGACTTTCTATAATCTGCTGTTGAGAAATCCAAACTATCATCGACTTGTTACACCTGTCCTGGTTGACAGTGCCAATAAAGTCTGTTCAAAACAGAGCTGTTACAAAGCAACCCATGTTTCAGATGTAGTCTCAGACACACAGATACAGAAACAGATTAGCTACATGGAAAACAAGCTGAGAGAAACACACGGGGCAATTTACTGTGAAGCTGCTGTCACATCAACATATTTGCATCAGCACATGCTATTTTACTTTCAAATGTCAACACTCCAGGAAATAATTTAAGCAGCTTCATGTTAGCCGGTCGGTCGATGACATTTTCGCTCTGCCTGACACAAAACGCTCCGCCATCTTTGCCATGGTTCACCACCGTGGAGTGACAACAAATGAAAGATTTCTGCTTTAATTATTACTGCCTGGGAGAAGTCATTTGTTGCACAACCCATTGCATTTTCCTTTTTCGTCACGGCTACAAAATTGCCAATTGCAGCCTCTTTTTTTAAAGACCAGGATAAAGCCAGTTCCTCTCCTGAGAATGAACAGGACGCCAAACATCATTTTGCTGGATGAAAATCAAAGTGGTGGCAATACTTCCACCCAGAGAAAGCTAACTTCTATTATTTCTCATTTAAGATGATTTAGAGTGAAACGAAGGACTACAACTACTTAAGAAGAAAGTAAATCTAGTCATTGGGGTAGGATATAATTTATGGATATCTCAACACCAACTTAATATTTAGATTGGGTGAAAACAAGAATAACAACATTTTTACTGATAAAATTAAGATATGAGAACAACTGAAACTAAAATAGTAATTTGCTATTTGTTACAAGGAAAAGTAAGAATATTACTGCAATGCTTTGCCACCCAACAGCAGTCTGCCCGTGTGGTTTTATACGTGTGTGTGTGTGTGTGTGTGTGTGTGTGCATGTATGCGTGCGGGTGTGCAGATACTCATGCTGTGTTTTGATGTCTTGTCCCTTTGGGCAGCGTGGTGAAGAGATACTATCACAGTGATGGATACCAGCCAGAGATATCCCCATTGCCTGCCTCGAAACACACACACACACACACACACACACACACACACACACACACACTTCACCCTGCACCTAACACACCATCAGTGGCATTCCATTAACGGTGCCTGGGCCCAAATGAAACGGCCTACTTTACTCGAAAGACACTTTGTCAAACAAATGACCTTGCCAGGAAAGAGACGCAATGCTGTTGATCAATTTGCCTTTAAACATCCACTTTAAGAAAAAAAAGAAAAAGAAAAAAATACTAGGCAGGGCGACAGCAAATACAAAAGGAATCCATCTCATAAAATATGCCTGGTAGCTTCCATTTGAACAGGCTGCGGACAGCGGCATCAGTCACAGCAAGGGCTGGCTCTCAGGCACCATCTACACTAGTCGAAAATGTGTTTTTTCCCATCTGTTTTCCAAGAGAACTTTATAAATAAAAATGGGATGTTCAGTGCAATGCCAAACTGGCAAAAATATAGCTTTGTAAAGCCAGTAAATTTGTCTTGGGATCTAAATGACTGTCACTTCTGGAGATGGAAAGGCCAAAGCTAGATTTCAATCATTTCTTTTTTTTTTTCTTTTTGTATTTATCTATTTCCTATTTACACATTTCTTTTTGTCTTTTTAGGGCAAATTTGAGATTGTCAAAAGCGTGAGCACAGCCTAGATTACACCTTTTCACCATTTTGTTTTAGTTTAAGATAAGAGATGGAGGGAAGTTTTTCTTTCTTTACATAGATTTCAATTTCTTTGTTCAATGAGGGCGTTTGAGCTGTTCTTCTGAGTCCTGGAACAATAAAATAAAATAAAATAAAATAAAAATAAGCACGAGGAGGAAGAGGGAGGAGAAAGAGCAGGAGCACAGAGAAAAATAAGCTGACAAGCAAATGATTGTTGCATGGATGAGTTCTTCTGCTTTATATCTAGGGTTTACTGTTTCATCATTGAAGACTGGATGGAAAGGGAGATAAGGAAATCTTTCAAACCCAGATGTCTTAATGCAAACACTCCATTTTTATTCTATATCTGACCAGAAACCTCATCCATCATCGCTGATCCTTTCATCAGTGCAAAACTGACGCGTTTTGCACTGACGATAGGGTAACAATTTGAAGTTTTTCACTTCAAGTTTTTTTTTTAAAATGATAAATGATTGGTTAGATGTAGATAGAAAAGGATCGTTTATGCTTAGTGAGTTAAACACTTTCCTACTTCTGCTGACGAAAGTGAGAGAGGAAAGACTGATGGTCATTCTGTCGGCTGTGGGCCGCACAACAGCTCCGTGACACGTGGAGACGATGCTTCTGTTGGAGGCACAACTGCAGACAGAGCCTCAGTTTTGGGGGGCACTGTTACAGGCCAAAGAATCAGGGCCGATGCCTCATCTGGACCAACTCCTCAAGTTTTGGCTCCTGAACAGGACAGACTGATGGTGGCAGGATTTTTGAGGACGGGGTGCAGAGTATCCAGGGTGCACGAGCACAATCCTGCATCTCATGCTAAAAAAACACAATAGTTGGGTTTCCAAATAAGGTGCAGTAAATATAACGTCCCATTATGACCCATTGGAGTGTATGTGCAGCAAAAGACATATTAGTTAGGTTAGTGCCCCTGTCAGAGTTGGTCTCCAGTTGCTGCACTGTGACTAGGATGGGTTAAAATGCAGAGGACAGATTTCCCCATGAGGATCAATCAGGTACTTCTAAAATCTTTCGGGGAGTGGTGGATGTTCAGTCACCCTCTCCTGAAACTCGTCCTGCAGGGAGCCGACAGGAAACATCCAGTTTTACGGGGGATTTCCTTTGGTCCTGGAAGCTCTCTCTAAAGAGCCCGTGCCTATTAGGCAGCCCTCTGTTAAAGCGCTGTAAGGCAAGACAGTGCTGCTGGCACTGACATCGGCCGGGAGAGTGAGTGATTTGTTTGCGCTGGCCACCCGCTCCAGTTGTTTACTGATGAGAGCGGATTTGGATAGCGCTACAGTCTGACAAAACGTGTCCTTTACACCTAACATCAATAGTCCCTTTAGGTCCTGCACAATTCAGCTGGATGTGCTTTATCCTCCTGCCCATGCTGAGGAGAGGGAAGAGAAATTGCATCATTTGTGCCCAGAGAGCACACTGGCATGCTGAACTGAATGCAAAGCTCTGCCGGGACACATGAGGCTCCTGTCTGTGGGCTGTGGGGACGGACGGACCGGCGAGCGCCTGTCAAACAAAGGCACACTCTCCAGCTTTGTGAAAGTATTTCACCAGCTAATGTTTCAGTCTACAGAGACCTTCCAGCAGCTATAGGGATGCATTCAACACAAGATGTAGCAGGATGAGGGACGCAGTTAGCTGTCCCATACCTGGGATGCTGCTTTAAAAACCTGTTGGCCAACACAACAAAGGGCGTTGTTGTTCAGATTCACCTACAGATCAGCTGACAGGGAAGTCACAGCAACATTAGGTGATGCTTCTGAGAAAGACTGCAGACATCAGAAACAAGACTTGAGTAAAAACATCACATAGAGAAACTTCAATGCAAAACACTTGAATGAGACATAACAAACCTATTTGGACTCAAATTTAACAGTATCGACAGTCTTATCCAGTAATAAGTAGTAAGTGTAAACAAGATCTATACAGTGGATGAGAGTGAGTCCCTGATTGATTCTTGTGTGTAGACAGAGACAGTCAATCAGGTCTGTGTGTGGCAAGTTGCAGACATATTGAAGTTATGCATGGTAACAACTTACCATGTGCAGAGTTAACCCATTTTTGACTGGCCATGAAAAGCTCAGGCATTTAGCTCTGAAGAGAAAAACTACAAAATGTGGGCGGTCCACTTTGACCTCTGAGCGGCCAAATGCAGACTGTCACTTCTGAGTGACATCACTAAGTCCTCCACATCAAAACCAGCTGTAGAAACACATGATGCTTTTAATAATAATAAACTTATAATAATAGCGCGCCTTCCAAAACAAAATTATAAGGTTCTTCACATGTTAGATTAAAGAAATTTCAGAACTAAAACAAAAAGAAAATGGCAACAAAAGGGACAAAAAAGTAGGAGCAGAGTAAAAGAAGGAGAGGTAGATTAAAATAATGATAATAAACAAATAAAACAATACAGAATAAAAAGATAAATGTGATAAGACACACTAAACTGAAGGAGTAAAGCAGACGCTGACATAAAAGAAAGCTTTTTTTTTTTTATAAAAGTAAGTTTTAAGAAGTGATTTAAAAGATAGAGCTTCAAATCCTCAGGCAGGGACTTCCAGAGCCGTGGGACCTGAACAGCAGAAGCCCGGTCACCTTTAGTCTCGAGCCGGGATTTGAGGACAGTCAGTGGAAGCCTGTCTGAGGATCTGATGCTGCAGTTTGGCTCACAGGGGACCAATAATTAGGAGCCAGCCCATGAAGTCTTCTGAATCTAATAAGTAAAATAAGGAAGTAAGGAAACTATGGAAAGATGGGAGAAGTGTCAGATTTTCTTGGCTGTTTTGACACAAACAAAATGCATACAGATGGAAGGGCAAGGAAGACTCAGTTTTATAAAATATAGCACCTTTCAACTCTTCTACTCTGCCATTCCCATAGGTGGGTTTGTCATCGCTGCACGGCCGAGCTTTGTTCAAAAACTTTTTTTTAAATTCTAATGGGGATCCCAAAGCTTCCAAAGATCCTAAATCTGTCCTGCTGAATTCCAGGGAAATATGTATAAAATGATGCACAAGACATGTAGATATTTTCTATTTGATGTAATGCTGCAGCCATAAAACAATGGCATCTTGTGACTTTTTTTTTTTCAGTATAAGTGTGATGGAGCTTCAATCAAGTGCTGCAGCCTGCGGATCCAAGACATGTACGTGATATTGTCCTACAATATGGAAAAAAAAAAACTTTGAAACTAAGGGAAAGTAGGAGTTCACAGGGTTAAAATCCCAAGTTTTGCAGGTCGGCAGCGCCTGTGGCCGCTGCTTAGCATTTCTTTTTCTTCTATTCTCATTAATTCTTCTCCACACTTTAGTGAGACCCAAAATTGAAAAAAGAGAAACAGAAGAGACCTTACACTTGGAACAGGCCAGCTGATGACAAAAGGACAAAACATGATATATTCTGCTAATGTGACAAAAGGGGCAAAAACGGTGCAAAAATGCTTCAGTCAACCAACCGCTGTCAGTTCCTGAAGACATCAGACAATATATTATAACCGTTGACAATCACTGAAACAAGAGATGAGCCAAACAGACAAGTGGAGGATGATAATGCACTGGTTTGAGTTTTAGGTGTTTCTATATACATTCAGAAATAGAAAATCAATACGTTTCATAATCTCTTCAATCACTGCACCTCAGTTTCCAGATTGAACCCAGTGGATGAACGATGATGCGGCTCCCGCTTGTGTGAAGAACAGAGAAAAAAAAGGTTTTGGGGGGAAAAAGCAGGAGGAAGAACAATGAATTGTGACATGTGCAGATGGATGAAGATGGGGAGATAGAGTGATGGTGGCCGCGGGGAGGCAAACAGACCGGGCCGGGGCTTATCAGAGCCTGGTCTGTGACGTGCTGTTAACTAGTCTTGGTCAAACAGTTCATTCCTCATTATCTTAATGAGATCGCGGCCGCCGAACCAATAAATGAGACATGCCAGGGGTGGAAGGCAAAGACGAAGTAGACAGGACAGAGAATGATGGAGAGGGAGGAAATTGATGGAGGGAGGAGGAGTGGGGGAGGAGGAGGGGGGGCAGTAGCAGTGTAATCAAACAGGTTGAGGAAGGAAAGAAACACAGAGATACTGATGGAAACAGGAGGATATTGGTGAAACATGGAAGAAAAAAGTCTTGAGATAAGAAGAATAGAGAGTGCTGAAGCTGTGTGTGCATGTGTATGTGTGTGTGTGTGTGTGCAGTAGGGCAAAGACCCAGATGGAGGGGGATGATGATGATGATGATGATGATGATGATGATGAAAGACAGATGGATGGACAGAAACATATGCAGAGAGACAGACGGGCTCAGGTCCAGTGACAGCAGATTGATAAATTGCAGGCAGAGGGGTGATGACTTCACACTTTCTGATGTTCAGCTCTTAAAGGAACATGCCACATTTTTGGGTCGTGTTGGTGAACATCCTTAATGAGTGAAGAGAATATAAATGCCAAAATCGGCCATGGCGTTGGCTGCTGTGCACTTGAGTATTCATTATGTTGTTTGATCACAGACAACTAGCATTATCCAAAGAAAGACTGATTTTTAGCGGGAAAAAACAGTAAAAATTGTTAGGATTTTTTTTTTTTTTTAGAATATGTCTACTGGCCATATGATCAAAAACTAATAAATAAAATATTAAATTAAATTAAACTGAATTAAATTAAATTAAACAAGAAACATAAATAAAAGGTGTGTTTTTTCAGCAAAATGTGTCAAATTTTCACGTTCTTCCACCTGTAGCAGTCACAGTAGAATTGTGATGTTAGCTAAAATTACAGTTTTGCCATCTTTGTCACTTTTACTGGTCACCTTGGCTCCATCTTCACATTTTCCCCATTCCCGAAAATGAACTGGTTTAATAAATTGTCTTTACAAATTCTGTGTTAATTCAGCTGCAAAAGTGTGATCTGCAGTGGTAGAAAAAGTCCTTAAATCCTTTACTTAAAGCTACAGTGTGTAAATTTCAGTGACATCTAATGGTCAGACTGCAGATTGCAACCAAATCGTGTTTTAGCGAGCTACTTAGCATGGCGATACAAGCCGGGACTGGCGAAGTGATTGTAGTCGCTTGGTATGATAGCGAGATTGTGTTGGCGTATTTATTCCCCGTTTACAGACTCAGAGTATTGATTATGGGACGGGGGTTAGAGG
>OMKZ01026845.1:0-17622 GCA_900302535.1 Neoniphon sammara
AGAAATATACATACAAGACAAAATCTGCTTGATTGATTGTCCTTTGGTATCAACCCAGTGCATTTCATAAGAGAAAGTAAAATGACTGTTGGATGTTATCATCATCATTATTCATCGTTTCCCTGTGAGGACAGATTCTGTGACCTTTGATGAGGACTCCCTACTGTCTGAGGAGGTGATTTAGGGTTAGCAGGGTTTTGTGAGGCGACTTGTGACTTTGAGTGCAAATAGTTTTCATGTTAATAATTGATTTATTGGTACTTGCACATGACACACTTCCTTATAGTTAGTGATTCAAGTCAGTGGTCTTGGATGACAGATTCTTCAGAGATTTTGTGCTGCCTGAAAAGGATAATTTTCTTTTGTTGAGGAAGGAGAGTTCCTAGACCCAGTATATACCTATCTACTTCTGCCATTCTTTTTATTTGGGAAAGATAATACAAGTGGTACTGAAGCAAGAATGAAGGTAGCAGGTGTGGGTGTGTGGGTGGATACACACTTGCCTGCACATTTGTGTATTCATCTGTGTGTGTCTTTTTTTTTTTTTTTTTTTTTTTTTTTTTTTTTACCATTGGTCAAGGTACTCCGGTAGTCATATTCAGTCAGGCAGCTTGTACAGTATGTAATAGGATTAACTCTTTGGGCCAACTTTACTCCAAAAGGGCATTCATCCCTTTTAACCCACTCTCCCCTGTGCTGTGATGATTTGATTTGCTTAGTACAGATCATTTTAGCCTGTTTTGGTCTTGCCGCTGTCTTTAATTTCTCTCGCTATACTCCACCCTTTTCATCACTGCAGATTTCCCATGATGATATCCCTAAGTCATCTGATCTAGACTTAATTTTTTTTTTTCTTTTTTCTTTTTTTTCTTTTTTTGCTGCCTTAAAACACCGATTGGTCCTGTCCGGGCTCCAGTGTGACTTTCAGAAGCAATTTACATATCTAGCATGAAATCAAACAGCTGAAATAAGACACAATTGGAGAGAGGAATGGATAGATGATTCTTGGCAGGTGTCCATAAAGTGCAGAGGTTGCTAATCTCCTTTTTCAGTCCAGCCCTTTTCCCTTTCTTTTAGTGTCCTTGACTGTGGAGTACTTAGAAAAATGCATCCTTAAGTGCTCTTTCATTTGTGCTTTTATTTATTTATTTTATTTTTATCACATATTGAATTTTACTGGCATGTAAATTGGCAGCGTAACATTGACCCACCAGTGGAAAATATCAGGGAGAGAGGGAGCAAGAAAGGCAAAGTGCCACAGTATTTCTTGGCATAGATCCTCTATTGAACAAGGCAGAGTTTTCTCAAGGCTGCTTGAGGTTGACTTGATCCCATCGCCGAGAAAGCGTGCTTTGGCTTTTCACGCTTTTCATTTTCCACTTGAAAGCAGGGCAGTTATGAGGCCACTTTGATCCCTTACAATTGGGAGAGACTTCCATTTGTACACGACAAGATAGTAAGCCCTTTTGAATCCTATAGGCTGTGAGTCATTTCTTCAAAGCGCAACACAAAAATTCTTTGAAAAACAAAACAGAAGAGGGATTAGGGTGTACTCAAAGATAGTTCCTCTCTTATCCCAGAATGCCTTATGATGAATTTATTACCTTAATGACCAATCAAGATTACGTGCCTCTCCTTATACTGACAAAACAAACAAGCGATGACTGATGGCTTTTTATCTTTGTGGCAGTCTATTCATATCCATTGGAAAATATAGATTACATTTGATTGGTGAAGTGCTGAAATCTTTCCATGAATGATCGCTTCATGCCGTTACATGTTCACAGCGTCTTCTGAGAGTAAAACACACACAAACACAGTTTCAGTGCATTCAACCGAGATGATTTGTTGTTTACCTTTTTTTTTCTCTCCTGGGATTTTGTTACCAAGGGAATGGTTGAGAAATGTGGTCAGAGGATCAGAGTGTGTGTGTGTGTGTTTGGCATGCTTCATTCCATATGTGTCTATGACTTAGTATGTATGCATGGATGTGTGTGTGTGTGTGTGTAGCAGCAGAGGAATGCCAGTGTTTAACATGGCCACAGGATCCTGGCCGTCCTGGAGCTTGAGGCGCGGGAATAAACTAGACCTCTGTGCCGTCTTGTCTGTCTGGAGATGGCTCTCGCTCGGAGGAAATGAGCCTGCGATACACAGGCATTGCCCGAATTCCTCCCCTCATGTCGTCACCGCTAAAACAAATAGCGTCTTAGGGGGAAAGGATTCTGCCACTGAATCAACAGATTGTTTGTGTCTTCTACAACTCAAAGGGACCGTTTTTTCCCAGAATTGTGCAAAGGTGCAGGAATTTACAAAGTAAGTTCCATTTAGCCGAACCCCCCTATTGTAAAAACTTGAGTTTTTGATTCGCCTCTTTCTTGGAAGAGTGCAGTGGCCAGTGTCTAATGCACAAACTCCAACCCCTCTGGCTTCACACTTAAAGTCCTGGAGGGATTTCTGTGTTTGGAGGGAGTTTCCTGGATTTGAATCCACAGACTTGGAGCGACTCTCCTGGAAATGAGAGTTGACCATGACTCGAGCCAAGCCTCATTGGAGTAATTGGTGCGCACATGCTGGGCCTACCAGTGACCCGGGCTAGATAGGAATTGTCTGTGAGATGGGTGTGTGTCAATTAATTAGGGTCAACTTGGGTCTTTTGGGGATTTCAACTAAATTATCATGGAAGCCTTCAAGATGCTTGAGTCACTTTTCTGTAGTAAACTGTTCTGTAGTGGTTGTGGGTTTTTTGACAGAGGGAAGCATAAAATCTAAGCTAGCACTTCCACAAGCACTTTCTCAACTTTATTAGCAGCTCCTATAGTCCTTATTTGATTCCTTCTTTTTTATATTCTTGGTTCATATTTCTTAGTGATCATGGCTTTCTTGGTTTACCCCGTATATTGTTTATCACTTTCAGGTGTCTCCTAGTTCGATGTCATCTCTCAGCTTTTACCGCTTCCTGCTGTTCCCTCTCTTCCGCTGCAGGACACGAATTCTCTATAAATCAATAGTTCGGCTGAGAAGGGTCCAAAGTTTTATATCCCACATGTTCATATAGGACATAAAACTGATGAAACTTTGAAATAAAGCCTGCACAAAAACTGGA
Organism: Neoniphon sammara; assembly: GCA_900302535.1. Classification (NCBI taxonomy): domain Eukaryota; kingdom Metazoa; phylum Chordata; class Actinopteri; order Holocentriformes; family Holocentridae; genus Neoniphon; species Neoniphon sammara. The sequence continues at coordinate 3,104 of OMKZ01026845.1, forward strand.
CTGGATCAGGCAAAGGCACCTCATTTTTGCCTGGCTATTGATTAGGCAATCTAAGATCATCTTCATAACTCACTTACTCCTTTAGAAACAACCACATTGCTTATGTTTGTCCAGGAGCTTAAGTTTTACCTTGGCTTGTCTGTATCAGGGATATAAAAGCAGATTTATTTCCTTTTCAAAAATTAATAACATTCCTTTCCGTTTTTTCTAATACAGACCACACGGGACACACCGTGAACACTAGAGATGGATAGAACATAAAGCCAACATTTCAGAAGAAAAAAACACAGGAAACATGTTCTTGATTAAAAAGTCTTTTTGGTACAATTTATCAGGATCACAGAATTTAAACCTATTTTACCACTTTATGAATGCCAAGAAACAGAACTGTGAGCAGTTGTTTCTCCAAAAGTCTCCACAGCACTTTCTGCATGTGTGAATGCTCTCTTATTTTGACCATATTTTAATAATTTTGTTGTCTACTCTCACATTTCCAGTTTCCACAGGGGGGCTGTGGGAAGAACTTCTGTTGAACTGAGGCGTACTGAATTTATAACCATTACAGTGGGTTAACTAGAACCCCCTGACCTCAAGTCATTATTCTAAATTGACTGAAAGTCCCCTTTCTCCGCATCTGTCCATATTTAACCCCCTCAGTGGCTACCACTCTCTTCATCTTCTCCCTATCGTAGCTCACCTTGGTAATTGGTGATGTGGACCATATGTTGGTTTGAAAGGCTCTCTGTTTTGGAGCACCATTAGACCTGGCCAAGGACGTATCCTAATCTTGTTATTAGGCTACCTGTCCCTTACTGAGCTGGCGTCATAGGCAGGAGCACATGGCCTCCTGTCACCTCCTATCAACCCTTCTCATCTCCTCTCCTCACCAATCAAATCAGCACTTCTCGTTTCTCCTCTCCTCTTTAAAAGACTTCTGAGACATTTAAGAGACTTAAATGGTCCCTTTATTGTGAAATATTTGTCTTTTTCCAGATTAAAAAGAGAAGAAGTGTTCAGGATGAATCCGATTTTTATCCGTATGTTAAATATCAGGCTATCTGCAGCCTATTTATGTAAGGAGCTGGAGGAGGGAGGGATATCCCATATCTATTGGCCTGTCACTCAAGGTCCCCAGTTTTCATAAGTACCAGAAACAGTGTGTGGTTGTTTTAATTATTGTTTCTTTTTTCCCCCAAAAAAACTCTTCACTGGGTTTTGCCCAGAGCAATGAACAATATGCACAAGAAATGACAATATCTACTTTGTTGTGTTTTTATTTTCCCCTCACACATTTTCAATCCCTTCCTCTCAGAGGTAGTAATTATTGTTCCTTCATGGTGTTGTGAAGTTGTGTGTCGGATGTGCCACTTTGTGGCCAGACACAAGAGATCATTCATTGATTGATTCATTCATCAACCCAGGCTAAGGTTTGTACTGATGAAGTTTCTGTTGAGCAGATAAACAAACAATATTCAATGGAATTTACCTCATAAGTACAAAATAAAGTACACGTGAGTGTGTGTGACTAGGTGTTGTTCTGTCAGTGTTTGTCATCTTCACCATTAAGTGGCCCCTCCCCAGACCTTATTAATGGACCGAGAGCACCCGGCGGTTTGGTGACCTCCCAGCTGGAAGGTCACGGTGGTTGACAGGCTGCTGAGGAAAAGATGTTCAGGTTTACTAGAAGGCATGCGTGTGTTTGTGCCTGCATGTTTGTGTTTGTGTTGTGGTCTGGTGGTGTGTGTGTGTGTGTGTGTGTGTGTGTGTGTGTGTGTGTTGCAGCCACTAGGTTCTGAGAGGAGCTCTTTTTGAAAACCCCAGGAGGCATGTCACATTCTCTCTCTTTCTCCGCTCCTCCCTGCCAATTAAAACAATTTCCCTCCTGTTGCTTGTGTTGCAGGCCAGTCTCTGTAGTTGGCAAGCTTTGAATTGATCGTTTCCAGAGGATTTTCATGGAAAATTAGCCCTGAGTGTTTTCCTATTTAAGGTACAGTTGTAACCATTGTCGAAGTCCTACTTTTCACATTCTTGGTGCAGCGCTGCTGTACCATTAATCCACACCCTAGAGGAGTTGTTTGGAAAATGCAGGATAGATTAAGAGAGAGCTGGACTTAAACAATTGCCTGCACCAAGTGTAATGGTTTTCATTTATAGTTTCTGGAGTCATTATACACTGACTGGTGTAACGGTTTTCAAGCCCTTATTTGGAGATCTGAAAACTGTGAAGTGGCACCATCTGCAAACTGGAGTGAAAATGTATCACAGCCATGCTCAGACATACTCACTGGTTTTCCCCCTCATTTTTTATAGCAGTGGTCATTGGGGGGTCATTTTGATCTTTGTCCCACATCTATCCCAGTTCAGGTCCCGTTTTGGTTTCCAGAAAAAAAACTGACTGTCTTTGTGTCTCCTCACAGATTTACCTGTTGCTGTAAAGAGACGGAGAATCTGAACGCATGAATAGGTGGAGAGCATGGTCCATTGTCATCCTACGGGTAAGACATTATTGTTTTCATTTTGTTTGCTACATTTTATGAACGACTGGTAATCAAGGCTTGCACAATCAGCAGCACAAATAGAATGGAAAGAGCAGCATTTTATTTCTATAAAAACTGAACACAAAACATTTATTAAAACTTCAAGAACTTGTATTTCAAAATGACGTTTTGAAATACAGGCTGCAATAGAGTAAATACCACAGCAATGCTAAATTTTCTAAATAACCTAAACATTGTAATAATGATGTGCAGCTGATAACGTAGGTGCACATGCTGCATGAGATAATTTTTTCCATGAGTGAAAAACAAAGCAGGTGTTTACATTATTAATTTAGATTTATAAGGAAGCTAAATGCTTTGCGTGCATTATTTTAGGAAAAAAAATTAAAATGTGTTATGACAATTGTGGTGATTATTGTTTTTTTGACTCACACTCCTCACACAATCCTCACACCTCGCACATACACTGCAATCCTCAGCCACACGATTATGAAATAACTGGCCCAGCTCTTCACTGATAGCAAACCCGAACTCAAGTCCTCCCTCCCTTTCATTCACGGCAGCCCAGATTAACTTGAGGGTGACTGAAGAAAAGCAGTGTCTGCGTGTCTCATAATCACAAACAAGCTAGAAAATATGCAAGGCATCACAGCAGAATGCTAGGAGCTACCAAGGAGAAAAGAGCCTGCTCCCTGTCCCCCCCTCCTCGTCTCGCTCTGTCTGGCAAGCCCAGACAAGCCTCCGGTAAAAGTCGAGCATGTTTGTTCTTCACCTCGCTACAACTGGGTCAGTGCGAAAGGTGAAGGTGTTTACCTATGGCTCGCAGCTCGCAGACCTTTCAGGTGGCTTCATTTTCCAGGAAGAAGCGGCTTGTCTGAGGAAAGGAGGCATAGACCACTTCTTCTGTGGGAGGGCCATATCTCATTGTTATGATCTGATTTTTGTTTTCTTTAATTTGTACAGCTTCCTTGTTGTTGACCATTGGCAGATTCACACATACCATTTCCATTTATGCAAGTCTGTCCATTCAAAAGGGCCATTCTCCTCCCAAACCTCGCCTATTGAATGTGTGAAGTTGTACGATTACTTGCAAATTATCCCCACCAAGAAAATTTGCGTAAACAGTTGTAAAGGGTGAGCTGTTTTTCTTTTCCTCCAACAAATGACTTCATGGTGAAATATAAATTGAGGCTCACACTTCTCTCACTAACCCTCTCACCTTCCTGCTTTGACGCGCACACGTACACACACATACACACAGACACATTTCTCTCTCGCACTCACTCAATCTCTCTCTCTTTCGCTCTGACCTGACCTGCTGAAAGGCTTTCAGGCCCGTGTCAGACAGCCAACAACTCTCCCCATTCACACAGAGTCCTGCCAGGTTCAAGTTGATCTTCCTCCTCTTTCCTTCACATTGTCTCTGTTGTCATGTTATGTGGCAGAGCAAATAAACTTGTGCGTATATGTATGTCTGCATGTGCATGAATGTGCCTCTGTATGAACTTGTGCACAGGATAGGTGCATTTATAATAGCTTGTGTGCGCTATGATTTGTGCACATGTATGATTGTCTGCATTTGCACCTTTCAAGGTGAGTGTGCACTTACATGTGTAATGGCTTGCGTGCATGCCTGCCTGGGTTCATTTGCTATTGTGTGTGAGAGAGAGAGAATGTGAGATTATTGTGTGTTTATAATAATGGGTGAAGCTGGAGCCCAGCAAGAGAATTTGCAGCTGGGTCTGTTTCGTAACATGGGCAGGGCCTGTTGTTCATTCTGATGGACAGGAGGCTTCAGCGCTGCCCGTCTATCTTTTAATGTCCACAGCTGCATGGACTCAGTCTTAATTGGCCTCACAGCTTTCTAAAAGGTTTTTTGATGCCTAGAGGTATTTTCATACCAATGTTAACTCCATCCTAACCAGGAAGTTCCTCTTTGTTTTATTTCGGTGATAAGCTGACAAAAGAAATGCAAACAAGCGGCTTGTGTGTGGAAAAGTGGCATCCAATTATTTTATGCTATGACCAGGGTCTGATGCTAACTTTTTGTTACTGGTCACCTTTGATATTTCAATATTTCCATTCAAAAAGGCCACCACAGTGCAATCTAATTATTAGATTCTACTTTGTTAGCCTTTTTGATTTGTGATTATTGTTATTTGACTATTTTGCCAGTAATAGAATTACTGCTCTAGTTGGGTGTGGGACCATGTTTCATGTGTTCTGGTTGGCTTACACATAGTGGGTGGAGTCTATAAAAGCTTGGCACCTTGTCTGTCCCACTATTTTAACCCGATGAAGGTCTAAGGACTGAAATGTTTGCTAACGAAAATGTCTTGCAAGTGAAATGACATGTGCATGAGCCTTCTTTTTCTACAATGACAATTAACACATAAATATGGATGATATGGATATAGATATGGATACAGATCTGATTTTTTTTAAGGAATTTGTATTTAAGGTTATATAGAAGCCTACCTTGACAAAAAAACTTATTGACCAACTACCAAGGAAATTTAAATCAAAATGAATTGTGAAGAAGTTTCAATCAACAGCAGATTGAGTCTGTCAATCTCTGATCTGTTCCATCAAAGGCCTATTCTTAAACTTGAAGAAAAAACACACTATATGCAAACAGATCCCAAAAAAAAAGAAAGAAATGGGGAAAAGCTTGTGAGAGAGAATGTTAAAGATGAGAACCTCTTTTGCCGAGGAGTTTTGTGATTTACAATGAGGCTGAAATGCCTTTTAGCTTGCTGACTCAAACATGTCTGCACGTAGCCAATGACCCAGCCAAACTCCCTGTACCTCTCCAGCAGCTGTGTTGACTGTCTCGTGCATGGGAACGCTTGATTACTAGGCTGACTGAGCCTCTCGGGCTGAGCCGGCTGTCAGCTCGCTCTGCCTCCTTCTCCATCTCTCTCTCTCTCTCTCTCTCTCTCTCACACATACACACTCACATACACGCACGAAACAAAACAGAGCCTCCCCGCTTTGATCCTGGAGAGTTGTAAATGGCTGCTGCTCCATCATCCATGGCCTCAGGTTATCCACCAGGCTTTATTAGCCTAATGAGGGGTTAGGGGATGTTTATCTACACTACAGTATGTCTGTCTGAATACGCCTCTGGCAGCAGTTTCATGTCCAATAACCCTGTTGGCAGACAATCTCATGTTGTTTGTCTCATTAGAAGCTTCAGCTGCAAAGGCTGGGGATGATGTCTTCATTAAAGTTTATGATTTGTTGATTTTAATAATCTGTTGTGTTTTCTTGATGCGATTGTTAGGCAGGCGCTAAGAACGCACCATCGTTGCGCCACTCCTCGATATAACGAGATGCAGGTGCTGTGAAATGACATCATAAGCTCGAGAGGAGGCTTTAAGGCTCCGAAGCCCGAGTATGATTTTAGTTGAGATCCATCCAAACGCTGATTTATGTGATTGATTAACCTTGCCTGGCTTATTGAAAGCAAGTATTAATAAAAAGATCCAGGCACATATTACACATGATGAAACAGTTTGGGGGACCTGATTGACACGTTGGTTAGCCATCAATAACAGATGCTTTCAAAACTCCTATATATTCTCAATATTTGTGTATTTACTTAAAGTGACGTGAATTATAAGCACATTATAACCACATTACAAGCATTTCTGGACTGTTTTTGCATTTAAATTACATCCATTTGAAACGTGTGTGTGCTTTGTCTGTGCCATGAGGTTGTTATTAGAGGAAAAACTTTGATTATGCTGACTGAATGGAATTTTCATTTCATTTTCATAACATTTGAGCAAAATCTTAGGGCACGCACTGCGTGATAGCGTGACATACTAGTGTCACTCCAGTATTGATGGTCATATAATCACTGCGTTTATGGATTTAGGACCATTAACCACATTTTGTGTCCAGGCACGATGTTGCAGAGCAATTATTGGGCTTTTAAATTGTTAGACACCGATTGATGAGTGATTTCTTTCATGCAGATCCCTTAGAAATGTGCATACATATACACATTTTTCCAAAGGGGTCAGAAAGCAGGGATATGTGGGGGTTCACTGTCTCAATTTGATGTCATATAAGGTTATTAGAAAACGGAGTTAAATATCATTCAAGGGGTCGCAAGATGATTATGACATAGGAAAAAACATTTTTACTATACAAAATTATCAAATTTATTTTTTATCTTTTCTCCATTTTTGACTGTTTTCCTGTGAAATACAGAGTAATTTTAAAATTGGAGGCCTCCTTTGATGAATAAAAAAATAAAACCTCAAAATGGAGCTGTTCTTCAGTTGGATTGATCACCACTCTGCATATGCAGCCTGTGACGGGGGTCGCGAGTAGGCATCGCTTCGTTTTTAAGGGGTCACGAGTGAAAAAGTTTAAGAGCCACTAGGATACGGTATTAGCAGTGAAAAGTGTATTCTGGTTGAGAAGCAGCGCTCTAGGCCTCAGTTTCAGAAGACACTGACTCATATGTTACCGTCCTGATAAAAGGCTTTGAATGGCTCTCGGTCTCTTTCATGTACTGTACACACACATACACACACATATGGCCACAGTCTGCCGCACGCTAGTTGTCCTGCGACATGGTGTCCTACCTGCTGCGCTCACTGCTCAGGACACATTCAGCAATGCGTAATACATAGTTTCACAAGCCTCATGAATGATTCAGCCCATAGTCAGAGCAAAGTTTGCTTTTGGTCCCACAGAGTTCAGCCAGTCTCTGTTCATTTCCAAGCCTTTACCAGACGGGAAGCAGATCTTCCAGCCAGGGAATCTAGGGAGTGGGAGAGGAAATGATAAATGAAGAAAAGGCACGGACATTTAACTTCAGATCAATGTAAATCTTACCTCTGTTTATTGTTTTAGGTGCCGAGGTTTTGTTTAAGAAAGACTGCTCTTGATCACAGGGCAGCAGTAGGAAGTCCGGCCTACACATCTGTGTTTGACACCAGGCTGGCAGGCTGTATATGCACGTGCGTGTGTGTGAAGGTGTGTGTGTGTACATGAGAGCTTATTTTGTCAGTAATTGAAATCCAAACGCTTGAAGTTGTTGGTCTATGTGATTGAAGTTCTCTCTTCTCTCCTCATCGGTTTTCAATGCGGAGCTTTAATGGCGTTCCTTTGGGTCATTGAGGAGTGTGAAGGGGAAATGGAGAGCGAGTTGTAGCGGTTGGATCTAAAGGGTTAATAGTTGGTTTCCAGGACAGGGCCAACTGTGGCGAGCCAGTGCTTACTCACTCGTTCTTTTCCCAGAGCAATGTTGATGTGATTGTTTTTGCTTTCTGGAATAATGCTACCAACAGCGATCCTTTTTCATTTCGGAAGGAATCATTAAACAAATGTTGTTCCTTTGGCATTGATCACTTAAATTTGGCTGTCTCTGGAGAGCTCTGTTTTGTTCTGTTTTGGAGACTTGACTATTGGGTTTCTTTTGTCAAGGAGCGGGCAAGTGGGGATGATGCCTGAAGGGACGTGTATTCATAACACCGGTGCCTCTTTCTCTTAGTCCGCATTGTCTGGTGTTGTGGTTCCTCTTTGCTCTATTGTCTTGTGAGTTCCGCTGGTGGTCTGTCATGTAAACAGATCTCAAAGGGGAACCTTGTCTACTCTCCTTTTCAAAAGTTCTCCCTCTCTCTCTTTTTGTGGTTGTTTTTTGACTGTTTCTCTCCCACTCTCTTTTCTCTGCTTCCTCCCTCTCTCGTACTCCCCTCTGCAACTCTACTGCACTCTCTCTCTCTCTCTCTCTCTCTCTCTCTCTCTCTCTCTCTCTCTCTCTCTCTCTCTCTCTTTCTCTCTCTTTCTCCATTGCACATACCCGCACAAAATCCCCCCATAACCCAGGATCTGTCCCAGTGCAGAGCCAGTAGTGTATTGGGGTTTTAGGTGCCAGTGGGGAAGGAAGGACCCTGCTGGCTTGTTAGCGTCTCTGACCCCTTCGTCACAATGGGACCCGCTCCCCTCCCTCTCATTTCCCTGCCAAGCTGGGAAGAGTAAATATTTATCAGGCCTCACAACAATGGCCAGCCAGGGGGAGAAAGAGACTTTGACCAGATCCCATGCAAGGCCTATAGGCAAAGGCTGGTGTCTTTTTTAGAGGCTAGGTCGGGACCCAGAGATGGGTCGCAGGAAGATTAACATGGGGCCCCTAAGTTATTTTGGAGAAATAAATATTATACATTTATGGCTATGATATGTTGCCAGAGCCTTCCTGTGGTCTTACACTGAGAGAGAGGCTGAATGAAATACTGCAGGGCAGTGTGAATTAGATCAGGCTTCACAGCCTGATGCTCTGCTTTTAGTAGTGACTGCCAAGCTGACTACCAGCCATACAGTTTTAGTTGCCAAAATTGACAGTATGGTTGCTGTATCTGAATGGATCACATATTTGAATGATTCAGGTCGCATTTAATTACCAACCAGAAATGAAAAATGGAACAATCAAACACAACTGTTTGAATGTTTAAACATATTTATCACACAAACATAAATGCCTTTTTGGTTGTATTCAAGTTGTTTCTTTAACAGTTTGTCTTTATATTCACCACAACTCACTACACTCTTGTTTGGCCTTCGCCAGGTCTCCCTTGCAAATGGGATACCCTGATCTAAATGGGACTAGGTTAAACAAAATAATTTGTACATGAACTTTGACGAGCAAATTTGCACCATCAGCCAATAGAAATGCGGCTTTGGGCACATGGACCCCCGACAGACAATCCAACATGGTGCAGTCTCTGGTTGTAGTGGTGTCACATCATCTAGTTTTAGCAGGACACACAAATAAGCAACTGGCTTACAGTCAGTGCTGAGGCAGAATTAGATGATGATATATTATGTGATGATTTGATGATGTTTGAAGTCACCCGAGTTATACTGGCATCTATAATGCTAGTACCTAATAACTACACTAATAGTTAGGAAAAGTTCAGTTGTTAAAAATTTAACACTGCATAAACACAGTAGCCCCAGACAATTTTTTTGTTTTTTAGTGAGGATTTTATTTATTAATTTATTTATTTTTATAACACAACACAGAATGACAGCACAAAATGGCTCACAGTGTCTGGTTGCCAAATGCAGCGGGGCAGCTGTTACTGTGGTTGCATGAAAAATTATTTTGCAAATCTGGATCTTGAAAGAAAAAGTTCAGAGAGGCTAGGAAATGTGTAATGACTTTAATAATCTAAAAAATATGGAGTATATACAGTACATATTTGTCTTTTTGGACTGTCTCTCTAAGTCTGTCTACCCAAGCCAAGTAGAGACCTTTCCTTAAGATACAGTTTTATTTTCCTTCTCCCTCTTCATCCTCCTCAGTAAGATTAGTGCCATGTAAACCTTTGTAAAGTACATCACAATTAATGGCCACGCGCTGAGAAGAAGGCCTGGCTGTGGTCAGCAGTATGGGAGCAGGCGGTGCTGAAGAGGGTCTTTGTTCCCCGCCTCGCGCACCACCACTCTCTGAGTGACATTAACAGCCCAAAGGCCTGGCGACTGAAGTGGAGGCTGGCAAATAAATGGACCCTGGTTTGGCATACACTGTATGTGTGCGGAGAAAGAAAGATTGAGACAGATAGAGAGAGAAACAAGAAGCAAAAATCGATAGAAAGAAGGACGCCCTGAAAGAGAGACAGTGAAAGATCAGACTTTTTTATCCATCCACACTGTGATTTATTGTAACCTTGTAAATATTCATAGTTGAGTGCTTTAATTATGGTTCTCAAAGGTGTGAAATGGTTTAAGAAAACACACTGGGCCCTGCATGGGCAACACACACACACAACACACACATGCCTCTGTAGGGACATGCACACACACTTACACTGTTCTCTTGTGGTATCATTGTGGTTGGCATATTTATAGCATTCACTTAGCAGCACTCTGTGCCAAAAGAGAAAAGAGTGAGGACAGAGGTTGGTGAGTCGTCCAACTCATTTAGCTAGACAGATAACACTCATCAGATGGTCTAACACGCCTAATAAAAAGCTGTGCGTTCAGATCATCATTGACATCACCATGCTGCTGTCTCCTGGCTGATTAGAGCGAGCTTAATGCTGATGGCTGTGAGGATTTGTCAGCCAAAAGGAATCGGCTTCATACATCTTACAGGCTGTTGTAGATGGCTGATATAGGTCATCTAGCCTAGTATAGAGTACAATTTCCTTCTACCTCACATAAAGCAGTGAACTAGTCATATGCACAACATGACCACAGTTCAGGAACGGTGACTTAGGTGTGTAGATTTGTGTCTATTAACATGAATAAAATTGAATTACTCCACCTATGCCACTGGTTAATTTCAACTCAGAGAATAGTTGCAATCACAGTATGGTGTTACATTGGCTCTGGCTTACTCACATTACTGCCTTCAAAATTCAACATTAACTCTATTGTGACACGTCAAGGCCAATGGCACTGGTGTTCAATACAGCACAGATCTTAGCTCTGACGTCGTACATAAAGAAATATTACAGAACCGCATCTGTTCCATTATCATCACATTTTTGCCTCGGCAAAGGAGATGGAGGAGCTTATGTTTCTGCTGTGTCTGTTTGTCTGTCTGTCATCAAGATGTCTCAACAAGTTCTGAACGGATTTGCATGAAACTGTGCAGAAAGGTTGGTCCTGAGCCAAGGAAGAGTCGATTAATTTTCCACACCAGTTGGCGAACAGATACAACAAGGACAAACAGAAATGCAGCTATGAATATGTCGCAATACCACTATTGACTTCTGGGGTTTGAAAAGTGAGGAAGTGCCAAAAAGCTGTGGTTTCTTGACTTGGCTACTTGAGAGTGGCTGCAAAAAGGAGTCAAGCTCCATAGACCCCCATGTCAAAGAAAACGGCATCACACATTTACAGGGGGAAAAAAAAAATTAGCTTATTAGATTCCAGTGACTAGCTGAGATACTATTTCAGGAGCAGCACTGAATGAAATGACATACAGATCACACATTATTTCAAAGCCTTATTAAAAGATTTAAAATGTGTCTTTCATTGCGGTTTTCATGATATAAAACAAAATGAATGGAGGTGAATGGCTGCTCTGTTGATTGACTTTCATTCAAAGCAATATCTCAGCCACGGGAAATGTTTTGTTGAGGCTACTGAGATCATTTCCAGTTGTCTCTGTGATTATTGTGATGACTCTGCTCTTGCAATAGCATTTTTATAGCGGACTTTTAACATTGGCATCTATGGCACCCTAGTTAACCAAACATGTGAACATGGCTACCGCTTTAAGAATTTATCAAGGTTAAATAAATAAAGCATAATCTACATAAAAGAGGTTAGTGTGATTTTGGTGAGGCTTGTACACATGTGCCCACCACCAAAACGAAATCCATGATAATAGCACACACTGCCAAAACTTCTATGACATAGTCTGAGCAGGCGGACATGTGAGAGTAATAATTACACCGCGCCACCCAATTTGTTTTTACTCCAACCCCTGCACTCAAAACCAATTTTGGCCCAAAATGATCTCATGGGATGCCACTGAATTATCAAACGGGTGCACTCCGCTTCTTTCCTCTAGCAGGTAAGGAAATACCCACAAGAAACTGCTTCATGGTCATTACGCGTATCTGTAAACCATTATTAGTAATGCTCCAGTTTCACAAACACATACAGGTCTGTATTTCCCACAGCTATTGAAAACACACCGCCTGTGAGTCAACGTTTTACCAAGGTAGCAACCAAACGGAGGACATCTGCTGGCTGGCACACTCTGCCTCTCCGTAGGCCTGTTAATTGGTCCATTTAGATTTGTTTTGGCAGTGATGCATAATGAGACACTAATATGTTAGATATGGTGTGAAATGGTGGGGGGTGGAGAGGGCGTGTTGCAGGGTTGGCGGGAATGACGCCTGCCCGTGCCAGAAAGCTGCACGTTTATGAGCCACTCGACTGCAGTTGTTCAGTTGTGTATGTGTGCAGATACATATGCATGTGGTTAGATGGTACATGATGTAGGCTTCTCAACAAATGTACGAATTTGAGTTTGTGTGAGTGTAGCAGTGAGCAGTGATGTAGTATCAGTATGAATTATTGTAAGAAAGATGTAAATCAAAAAATTATAATTTATGCATGTTTGCCCTTAAAAACCCATGTTCATTCATATAAGTTACATCAGTTTGACTTATGCTGATTCATTTATTTGATCATATTAGGCACTCTCCCTTGTATAATTGTGTTAAACCAAATTGAAATATTTAGTACTGATTTGAAAAATAGTCATAGGCTAGGGGATATTTTAGACACATTTTTAATAGAAAGAAAAAAAGGGGTAGTAGATTATACCCTATCAAATAGAACCACATTTTCAAAGATATTTGTGAATTAGCCATTCACAAGTAGAAATATTTCAGCCATTTCCCAGGTCAGGAATGGGGGTTTCTTCTGCAGGAAAAGTTTCAAATGCAATTAAAGCGCGTGTCATTATTAAAACATTAATATTAACTTGCCAAAACTGAGTAAGTCCACGTGGAGCTGGATCGGCACCAATCCCGATATTACAGATAGTGTTGTTGTAGCTCTAGTCCTCACATTATTATGCCTTTGGGGGAGGCCCACTGACCCAAAGCATGATGTAATTCCATAAGCCTGTCACTAATAGTTTCCCCCTCATTTTTAATGACTCTAAGATGAATGCCAGGCAAAGATTGGGGCCCCGTCATTTTCAGGGTGTGGAGTTTTTTTTTTTTTTTTTTATGCATATTTTTTTTCCCTGTCTGCTTTTATTGCAATTTTACACTGTTTATAAATATTTATGGACATATACAGACAGCTTATAAAGTCAGGACTGGCAAAAGGAAACTGGTAACTTTCCGCTTATTTTCATTTTTTGAGCCTTACTGTTAGTCTCTACTGCCTTGCGTTTTGGTGCCAAAAAGCTGTACCCACCATTTGAGTCATAATAATAACAACTTGTTTTCTCACATAAGAGGGAGGAAAAATTGCAAACAGACCCTCGGTCCAATAAGTATGCGCGTACATGCCCAGCGGAGGCCGAACATACATAAACATACCTTCATGTGTAAAAGCCCATGCCTGCTGTGCAAGTGGAAGCATGGGTGGATGGAGCTGAGGGATCTTGCACAGGCAAACACACACCTCGGCTGCACGCTCACACTAATGCAAACGCATGCATGTACACGCCCATGTCGCACACACACCTGTATACACACACACACACACACACGCACACACAGACACCTGTAGGCCTCTCTCCCTCATGGTACTGTATCAGTTTTCCTTTTGATGTAGAGTTTGTTTTCGGTTGTTGCGCATCGGGAGCCACGGATGTTTCAGATGGTGTGTGAAGCCGGCAGGCTTTCAGAGGACAAAGGAGCACCAGTATTTATCGTGCCCGAGAGTTTGTTTATCCAGATGCCGGCTTGGGTGATCAGAATGATTTCATAGGGTACGGTTTAGGATCTTTCATCTTCCTCTCTTTCTCCCCTCCCTTTCTCCCACTCTATCTCTGGCTCCTGTCTTTCTCCCCTTCATACACACATCCATCTGCAGTATTGGAGCCACATGTGTGTGTGTGTGTGTGTGTGTGTGTGTATGTGTGACAGACAGGAGTACATACATGTGATTATTTCTAGCATCCATTTGTCAAAGCACACATTCATCATGGAGCCCGCTGGTGTCAGACCTGCTGCTTTCCCACCATGTCTCTATTACTGTCTGCTGGTACTCAGCAAGACACTGAGCACCTGACCCGTCTCTCTCTCTCTCTCTCTCTCACACACACACACACACAACACACACGCACGAGCACAGACGCACGCACATACCAATTCACACTTACGTAAGTACATACACACATACACAAATGTGTAGCAGCAATTGAAAGTTATGACCACAGACTGTTGTGCACCCAGACACACACACACACACATGCACAGTCTACAACAAAATGACCCTGAGTGAGAGATTATTCACAGTCCTTCTCTGAAAGTCAAGGGAAACTGTACATTCCTCCCTTAAAACCATTTACTCCCATTC
>OMKZ01026845.1:23397-38122 GCA_900302535.1 Neoniphon sammara
AGTGCCACCTGCTCCTTTGTGTTGCCTTCCTGTTCATATCCCCACACCTCTTTCCCAAAAGAAAAGATTTCTTTTAAGGGGCATACACATGCATGCATTGGCATGAACACATACCCACACACCACGGACACACACACACACACACACACACACAAACATCTGTCCACCAAATCCCTCCCAAACGGGCTTTGTGTAGTGCGTCAGTCTTTTCTCTTTTCTGTCTGTCCCGCTGTCTCTGTCTGTCTCTTACTCTTCCTTCTTTATCCTGCTGGACTTCCCTGTCTCCCTGTCTGGTTTTGTGTGAGATCAAACCAAACAAACCAAGACTCTTTTGTCCCTCCAACATCTTTTGCCCCCTCTTCCCAGTGGTTTGCAGAGATTCCTCGTTTGCTGTCCTCCTCCTCCTTCGTTTCTTCTTCTCCTCCTCCTCTAAGAGGCTTGTCTATTAGGACTCCACGCTGCATTCCACCACTCCCCCTCCTTCACTCTCTCTCTCTCTCTCTCTCTATCTCTACTTTTCTGTGTTTCTGCCCCCCCTCCCTACTCCATTCCCTCTCAAAGACCATAGAAAGAAGAGTTTGATTGAACTTTGTCTTTTCCCAGAATAGGAAGTTGCTGGGGCACTTGAGAAAGGTGGAGAGGAAGAAGAGAGAGAGAGTGAGAGAGTGAGAGAGTGGGGTGATGTGTTAGAGAAGGAAAGGCCCACTCAAGCTGCTCCAAAGCCCCTGACACCATGTGAAATCCTTAGGAAAAACAACCGTAATTAGAAGGCTGAGCCTGCTTTTGTGCACCAAGTGTGTGAGTGAGTGTGTGTTGGAGCAGCAAAACACGCCCCTGCTTCTATTTCCTAAACCTTGTCTTGTTACTCTACTAAATAATAGCAGCTGGTCAGTATAAATTATGTGTAATTCCAAAACTTTAAACAATGCAGCTTTGTCTTTGGCTAATGACAGTGAGCCACAGTGAGTTACTTTTGCTAGATAACACAGTAGGATACGCTTGTCTTGGGCTGCATGATTATGGCAAAAGTGCAAATCTGATGTATTCTGGGAAAATATAGTCACAAGTAACACTATTATTTGTCTTGGTTTCAGGAAAGCAAATTATTTTATTATATTTCTTCACCTTATATTGTTCATTTTTACTTTTTCACTCTTTTCAGTGCGGTATTTCTCAAAGCGGCAGCAGCTTAAATGTCTTGTTTGCGCTCTTGCTGTCTTCTCATGTTCTACTTAACAAAATTCAAAAAATAGATGATTACTGCTTTGTTACTTTGGGGCACAGCTACAGCCTGATCTTTTAACCTAATCTGTACTTGTCGTCTGGTTTAAAACTGCAGTATTTCCAAATAACAGATAATCATCCACTTTGCGGAGTCCTACATTTTTCTTCAGATTCGAGACGCATTGTCTTGTTGCTCATCACCACATTTTTCCAAAGAAGGCCCACGCAAGGTTTCTCTCTTTCTTTCGCCAGAGCTGCTTGATTCTTCATCCTAACTTTCATTTTGGTCACATGGTGCATGTTGCCCGTTCAAACCTTGTGATTGGTCTTGCAATTGACAATATAACAAATGCTCAATATCACCAAACTAAACAATTACTTATTGTGAAAAGATAAATTCGCAGTATACAAATATTAAATATTAATTGTGCGGACCAACTCTTGGCAGTGATGATACATTCTCAGTGTTCTCTTTGGTAATCTTGTCACTTGCAGAAAAATATCTTTTTAGTAAGCTCTATAATCCCATTAAAAGTAATATTTTTTGTGTCTCTCTAATAGGGAATTTATTGAACTTTTTTATGTCAGTAAAGTAGAACGAAATAAGTCTCAGTTTTCTCTAAAATGAGTTGGTGAATATTGACAGAGGGTTTTTCCTCCCTCCATGCTTTGCTTCTGCTTTGGTTTATCCACTGAAATTACAGTCACATTACAGTCACAACAAATTAAAATCATATCCCCATCACATATAACCTCAAGTGCCCCCCGCCTTTCACTCTTGCACCTGCCACTCAGCGCGAGTTGGACACGCACATGTGATCTCATTCACACCTTCAAGCCGCCAGTCAACACCTCTGAGCAGAATGTTGATGAGCAGCGCAGCTAAAACCCGATGCCAGTCTCTTGTAGCTCCAGCCAGCAACTTTCTCTCGCTCTGCTGTCCCTGGCTTTCTTTTCCTTTGATGTGCAGGGAGGGAAATGATAAGAAACAGACAGATAGGTCATCTGGATACAGCATGTTTTTCCATAACTACAACAACATGGCCGCTCCACACACTTGTTCTGCACCCCCTCCAAAATGTCCCGATAGGAGGACATTCAGCACTCACTGCCTCTGTCATTTGTCACAGGTCAGTGGTCGACCCACAAACAAACCAGCACGCACACTGCAAATCTCACCTCTTAAAATAATGTTTATTTTTCATAAAGCTGCTTTGTGTAATTGACAGCTGTACATTTTGTAAAGAAAAAAAAAACTGTGGGATGTGAATGAGAGGCCCCGGAGTCACAAATATTTTTCATACATAAGAAGACATGAAAACTCAATTTTAAAAATTCAGAAAAAGAATGAAAAACAGTAAAATCAGACTTGCACAGTAAATGTTTTCAGACGACAGCAGCCATATAGTGTGAAATTTAACTTTTTAAGACTACTAAGTTGACTTTACATTGCGTGAACTTTTTTTTTTTTTTTAACAGTGGTTCATTTGTGAACTTGTCACTGGCGCTGCTATTGGAGCAGACATGGTTTTATTCGAGTTTTATCCCTCACTCAACCTATTTTCTTTATTGTAACTTTGTTTTGGCTGTTTGGCTGTATAGGCTTTCTTTGACTGTATCATGGTCTGATAGCTTTTTTTCCTGCCATAGCATTATAAGCAAGATTTCTCAAGACCGCACACAGCAGAGGTTGGCTGTCTCAGGTGTGCGCCAAGGTGTGCACATGCTGTGAATGACACTGAGCTAGACACGCCCCCTTAGCCCTGATTGATTGTTTGACTGTTAGTCAGAATACACCGCCAGGGGCAACCAAAGAGATTTTTTCCATAGTACATTTACAGAATGGATATCTGTTGGTGTATTATGGAAATTTTATCACATATGATAAAATTGTGTTGAAAGGAACTTGCCCAAGGCAGCTTTAAGCCCAAGCTCGACAAGGCATTATGATGATAGAGCACCAAACCAAACCATTAAAGGCTGTACTAAATTTGAGGTCCAAAATCAAACACATGCAACAGCATGTAATAGACCAGACAGCCTCTTTGTTTCTCCCTTTATTGCAAGTATTTTGATCTATATAGTGTACACATACACACATGATACTGTTTGCCTGCAGGCACAAAACTACAGATAGGTAGTTAGTCGACTAAACCACCAATTGTCTCCTCACTCCAAAACCGAAACAAATGCACATGTGAAAGACATCCCAAGTGCTAAATCAAGTGCCTCTCTTGCATTCTAAGTATATTTAATGGCTTTTCTCCAGATTTATACTGGAGAGAAGCAGAAATGGAATCGAGCTGCACTTAAGGCCGACCAATTGTAAATTTCAGTGCCGAGGCTGCAGGCTTAAATGGAGTAATGTAACTCGGCCACTGGCTCTCTTCGGGGTTTCGGCCTTTGCCTCTGGCATTCCTCAGCCCTCTTGGTCCCTCTACGCAGACGTCAGGGGGCTCGGCGCTAATCGGGTGGGAGATGTCCGTCCTCACTGCTGAGGTGTCGAAGGGATAGGGTTTCCCGGGACCCACAGAAGCCACCAAGCAATGTGAGCAATGCTGCCTGCGAGGACCGGTGCTTTTTTTTTTTTCCTTTCCTCCTCCCTCAATCCCATCTCTCTCTCTGTCACACATTCTCTCTCTTTTTCTCCCTTCCTAGCCTTATTCACATTACTGCAGGCGTTCTTGATTCTACCTTTTCATTCACTCACCCCCTCCCCCCTCCATCAACCAGACATTATCACATGCAGGAGTAGCTGCAGTGCTCCAAGGGGCTCTAGGATTACCTGCCGCCTTCCTGCATATACGTCTCAGTACATTATGATCCAGGATCTGAACACCTATTCCTATTAGGTCACTGTTAATATGCTTCCAAATCACAAAACGCGTCTGATCATGTTCAATTTACAGCACAAAGCCTTTTGTGGAGAGTTTTTTCCCCCTCTTCATCGCTGTTTGTTTTTTTTTTGTTTTTTTTTTCCCTCAGCTGTTTGAAGTTTTGTGTCCTTGGAACGTAGCACGGAGGAGTGGTTTTGGTTTTCTCTCTAGTTGAGTATGGATGCTCTCTGAAAGGAGTCCAAGTGTTTGGGCTGGACGTCCACTCTGTGTACTGCATTCGCTGCAGTTCACAGTCCACAACAAAAGAGAATGGGAGTTATTCTAACCATAAAATTTGGGATTAGCCTCGGGAAAAAAACATTGAACAAGCACTTCATGTTATTTTTGCCGTCCCATTGCCTTAAATGGTTTAGAAACGCCTCACCCTCATCCATCCCTCTCTCCCTACGTCTTAACTTTTCACCCCTCCCTCATTTTGTCGTCCGCTGACCCTGTCACTTTGATGAGTTGTGTGCCATCATCTCGGGGGCCGCTGGGCTTTCACCAGGGCCTCCGTTCCTCCTGGTACAGTGAGGCCTTTGATGTGGTTCTCTGTTTAGCAGACCTTGGCTCTGGCTGGTTAAACCCAAACTGGTTTCTTTAAGGCATTTTAACACCAGCATCAACTTAACATTGACCTTGCTGGAGGCCAACACGGGGTAAGATCATTCTAATGCTGTGCACTGCTACCTCAAAAGAAGGCAGCATCGTCCTGAGCTGACCAGCAGCTCTCTGACTGGTTGTGGGCCTGAGAAACATATTACAAACTAAGACTTGAGTCCTGAAATGGGTCATCCACTCATGACAGGAGTACCAATGTGCTTACAGAGCCTGGGTCTTACTACTAGACTGCTCAAGTTGGGCACAGTGCTAACAAAAGTTAAAAACCCCTGAGCCAGAGACTTAAAGGTATGAGCTTCAACTTTAAACAAGGTTTTGGCTCTGGGATTCTGTTAATGAATTCAGAATCATCATAACTTTATTTGCAAAATACAGTAAATGCCCAAGAATTTGTCTTGGTGTGTAGAAACATATCAGCCATTTACAGTGTAATACTGGAGCAAATGAGTATTGTATGCACTCCCTCAAGTCACAACATTTCTTAATGTCAGATATTTGCTGCAAACGTAACTAACTTTCAGTGTAAGATTGACTCAGAATAGACTCTATTAGTACCAGGCTATTACAAGCACAGACAACTACAAAGCACTAAATGGCTTTGGCTTTGCCTTACCTTGGGGCCAGCTGTAAATGAGTGCCTCACTACCGCAGATGATTACAGCTTGCTATATGAACTGTGTCCTAATCCTGGTGGACAGCTGAAATTAAAGCCAGGTACAGCCGTCCGCCTTTCCAGCATTCACTGTGATAAATCTCCACCCCTGCTGAGGAGAATCAGTTGTTTGTGGACTAAATGCATTTCTAGAAGAGTCTAGAATCTGTAAAGGGTTCTTTGTTATTTTTTTTCCCCACCAAAATATAGAAAAAGGGAAACCATTTATAAGAATGAGAAAATTAAGATGACATTGATTCATTTTGATTTGATTTCAGTGCTGTGCACTCTTATGCCCAGCTTGCTTCGGCTTAGCATTGATGTCTGCCAATCATACTCCTTAACAAACTCACGCATCATGCAAAGTACACTGCCATTTTCACTGAGCTTTACAGATAAAGTGTGCCATACAGAATCCACCTTTTGTGAAACATAAAGTAACCCTGTGATAATCCTTTTACCAAAACAAATAGCAAGAGCCATTTGCTGTAAACTGCACAGCTCATGTGACTCAGGAACTCACAAATGTTGGTAATATTTTCTCATTGATGCCCTTTATTTTGCCTTTGAACAGGTGTGTTTTGGTTAACACACTGCATAACAGCATTGTTTCTCAAAAGTCAAAAATTTGATCCTTGCTAAATCTAGTGTGTGATCATCAGTTACTATTTGTCTTGTCCCTGAGCAAGACGCCGAATCCCCTCCTACTTTCTAATTTTGAGAGACCCTGGATAAGAGCAGCACATCGAGGATTTATCAGCTGGAACATTTTTACTGAATAAAATAATGGATATTCCACAGAGGTTTTGTTGCCTGGGGCAGGGAAGGAGTGAAGTAAGAGAGTGTGTTAAGGGGTTATTAAACTGCCTAGAACTGCAGCCAACTAAGTGCATCTGAACAGAAATCTATAATTTGAAGTAGTGATGCGTTATGAATGGGTGGGGCCATATTAAAGGATTATGTGGTCAAATCCAAGATAATTAAAGACTATTTACTGTCTTTGTAAGTAGACTTGTTGAAAGCCTTCTTTTGGTCATTTCATTTATGGAATTTACTACATTTAATATTTTTTTTAATTTATGCCCCCACCTCCATTATCATTATTATTATTATTATTGATTTTTTTTACCATTGTTTCATTTCTGTATATTAAAAAAATAGCATATTAAAATCGTAAAATAGCTCAGTTCATCTTGAAACTGCAGCTTAGTTAACATTATCTCACTCAAGTATGGAATGAGTAAAAGTGGGAAAAATGTGAAAAGCTCCTAAATTATCCCGAAAAATAATTGTTATAAGTTGGATCAGTAAGTTGGTCCCATATTGACTATAACATATTTTGCCAAACCTTCCTACTTTACTGCACAGTAAGGTAGACGACCACAGTGCAGCATATGTGTAACTTTTTTCTTGGTAAACATTTTACACATACATAGACAATGGCCTGCTGTGTCACATTTGGAGTTCAAGTTAAAAAAGTTTTGGCACTGTGGAACTAATTGTTTGATGCCTTCGCTTTGAAATAATATGGTGAGCAGCCAACATGTGCACTTCTGCACATTTCCCATATGTATTAGTCTCATCTGTTTACTCGATAATTGAAAATATACTCATGTACATATCTCATGGTAGTGTGAATTATTATACACTTGCAAACCTGCTCTGTAAATCTTAATACTGATACACAATAATGCTATATTTATTATGTATGTTCATTCCAAGTTTTTTTTAAATATATATTCCTGTTGATTGCAGTTGTCAACAAGTCGTCTTATACCCTCTATTTGCTCTATCCTAGGCTAGTCACTAACATGTCTATTTCTTTGCGATAACTCAAAAAATTCACTTTGAGGATAATTCAAGTTTCATGTAATCGCATCTAGGAGTAGAAAGGTTGTGATGAGGCTCAGCCAGACCTTTGCTTGTGTCCTGTTGCCTCAGAGTGTGGCAGTGAGCGGGTTAAAAGAAAACCGGAGGGTTTGAGACAGTGCGACCATCCTATCAGTGCGCTACGGTGCAGTCCCAGCCCACCGCCTTCTCCCTCAGCCTCTCCGGAGAGCGCCGGGGCTTGTGTGTGGCTGTTTGTCATTCTGGCAGGACGCTCTCCCATGAGAAACAGCCCGCTTTCGCCACGACTTGTTGCTTCCTTTTCGGGGCGTAGTATTTGTTTAACAGCGCGTGTGGATATTTTAACCAAAACCGGAGGAGAGAGAGTGTGTGTGTTTTTTTTTGTACGCGCCGCATGTTGCAAATTCCCCGGCGGCAACAGTAGCGCAAAGCACCGGGAGACACAACAGCACGGTAGGATCCTCTGAACGCTGCTTTCTCTCATGTGAAATACGCGTCTCTTTTTGCCTGCTTGTTTTCGCAACAACTTCCCTGGGATTTATTGACACTCGGCAGGCGAAACTGTGGCCGAATCACAGCTCGAGCGTGGGTTTATGTATCTTGGAGCGGTGAGGAAATGTGGATTTGGGTGTTGTGAAATGTTGCGAGTGTGTAGTTTCGGGTCCATGCGTCTCCGTTGTTTGGCTACAGTGGATCTGTCCGAGAGATCAGGCTGGAAGTGAGGGAGACGGATGTCAAAATGACGTTGAGCCCCGTTTTCTCGTTTGCATTTGCTGGATTGAGCTGGATATTTTAGTGTGAAAGCATCACCAGTGATGTAGTGGTAAATATAATGGCTGGTATACTGTGGTCTCCAAACGGGGATCATATTAAGGCAAACTGAATTTAAGTGGGTTTACCCTCATCTGTTGGGTGCATTGGATTAAAATACAGTACACTCAGTACTACAATTCAGCAGTCATCCAGAAGGTTCCTGAATCTAACCTAGTAATAATTTCATAGTCTGTGATCTGATTAATTTATAATTTTGCCCTAAAGTTTGAGTGATACTGATTTAAATATTGATGAGGAAGATCATCTTGCTGGAAAGATTCTCCACATAAACTTTAGATTATAATAATTATTGTCCCAAAACAAATCTTGTGCTAGATAATCTGGATATCTGACAGTGCATATGGCTCATATATACACACATGCTATTTTGAGCCATTTTGCTGTCTTATTATGTTAGGGAAGAGAAATTGAATTGTTCCCCTCGTTTCAACTCTCATTTCAGGTCATGATCGCATTGGACATGTGGGTTGATGGAATGATGGAAAGCAGCAGGCTCAGTTTGTTCACCTAATTTACCTTGAGACCCGGCAGTATAGCCTTGAGCGTGTTTAAAAACCCAGCTGTGGAAAAGGACCCCGGGGCGTCAGATCTGTCCAAAAACTCCCCTGACAGACAGAAACATGCTAAGGAATATGTGTCTGGAAGCCTCTAGAAGGGAGACCTGGCTGTTGCTGTTATTATTATTAGAACCAATGTGGTTATTAACTGTCTCTTGACTGATTCCTGGTAATTACTGCCTATTAGCTTTAATTAAAGGGATGGGGGAAGCCTTGCCTTGTGTTGTGTAGCTGCCCGTCGCCCAAGGTCTCTCCGTCTCCCTCACACCCCATAATCATAAACTTAACATGAAAGCAGGCAGAAGAAGCGCTTCGTCATCACCTGTGGTATTCCCAAACCACTTGCCGGGGGAATCATCATAAATTGGTTCTTGGTTGTCTTTCTTGGTTATGTAAAGGTTGAAGTACATGAAATATTTCTTCTGATCAAAGCATACTATGATTTGAGGTGGATTGAGGATAGCGTCATCCTTACTGGCACAGATTTTCCAATGCATCATATGCAGGTATGTTGTTGATTTCAAAATAAAACGAGGGGGAAATGATACTATAGTTGCCTACCTTTACCTTTGTTAAATGTGGACTGAGTTTGCACTTTTGGAATAAGAGTGCTGGTTTAGGGTTGAAGATTTTGTTTTAATTTTTCTTTATCTGAACATAGCTCCGCAACTGTACTTTGAGACAAACAATAAATAATAACCCAGAACTCACAAATTTAGCTCAGTATAACAGGTTGGACGTTGATGACATTTCTTCTTCTCTTTCTACAGCCGGGTAGCGTACAGGGTTGTGTTCCATGTTAGAAAATCTTCCTCGCTCTTTTTTTCTCAGACAAAATTTTCATTCTTCATTTAAATACGACAAGCTTTACTTGTTTATCAGTAGACAGTTTTTCACAAGTTGTTGACTCTCACCTCCTTTAGGTTTTTGCAGTCTAATAAAAGTTAATTTTATACCAGTAAAGTACAATCCAACACGATACATTTTAAGACAGAACCAAATGTGAAGTGAAGAAATTAGGAAGAAAGAAATCTTACTTTCAGATTAATACGCTCCTCCTTTATCCCTTGCCTGGTTCTTAGCACTGTCCTGTTTTCTCTTACGCTTCATTACTACCAGGCTGCACTTTCTGTGATTGTAATGCACTTAAGTCCTCTTATTCTGACGTCACTCGGTTTAGGAGCAGCGGCAAAATGTAAATTGCAAAAGGACGGAATGGAAGGGGCATTTTGGAGTCTCGGCTCCAGTTGTTGGGCCGTGCAGCTCGGTCCAGCTGTCGGTTTGTATTTTGAAGAGAGACACAAGACCCTGCTTGTGTCCGCACAGTCTGCCCTAGATGTCTCACCTGCCTGTCAACGCTCCGCATCGGCGCACGCACACGTTTGCACTCACACACACACACACACACACACACCAAGTGGCTCTCCGGCTAAATTCCTTTAGACGCAAACAGCAACGTTGAAGGCACAAATTGGATTAAAATACAGTACATTCAGTACTATAACAGAGCAGTCACTATCATTCCTTGTATAATAATCTATACTCAGCAATTTCTTTTCATAGTTTTCTCCATTGAACTTTTCTGTGTCAAACCGGCCCCTTTTTTTCAAGCCATTTCACGATCTTGACAGCTGTGGGAGCCAGACTAATGACTTCATCTGGGTTTCCCTCAGCACTCTGCTATTCTGAGCTCTTTGGGCTCCGGAGTTATTATTTCTCCAACCCCCCTCATTTTTTTTTCTTCTATCCCATCCTCCCAGCCACCCCTGACCCGACGGGGCTGTCATTCTCATGTTTCGCCCCTTACTCATGTAGAGGTGCCACAGAGCACATTGGTCACATTCGCCGCATGTCTCTTGCTCAGTGCTACACGGCAGAAACAGGCTCGTGTGATGTATTGCTGGGCGATAAAATTTGGGCACATCCCTTTTGCAGCAAAATATTTTTTCAGGGTCATGGTTCAGTAGACATAAAAAGGCATGTATGTCCACATGTGCCTGTGTGTCTGCATGTGTGTACTTTTTTTTTAATATATATATAAAGCTAGTCAATAAAGGCCATCAGGATTGTTCAGGTTTTCAGGCCTGTTTCAACAAGAAGACTCTTTGAGATTGCAAACTTGTGCCAATGCTGAGCAGTTCTCCAGCTTGCTTTACGCCCAATCACATTCCTGTCACTTAAATTTTAATTTAAATTGTTTTTTGACCCTGCAAACATATGGTCAGGAGTATGTCAGGAGGTCTCAAGCCCAGTTTAATAGTTATAGCTGAAGGAAAAAAAAAACATAAATGTCTCACAGAGGAAATGCCACATACAGATGACCAGCACAATGATCAGTTCTTTGGCTCAAGGTCCATTTGTCACCAAAATTCATGAAAATCTGCTCTTATCTTTTGGAATCTGCTGATAGATGGACAGGGTGAAAACATAACATCACTGTTGGAATTAATAAATTGTAGTTTGTACAGGTAAAAAGTGCGGCACAGTTTCCAGTCTCTTAAATTTCCCTCAGGATGAATAAAGTCTCTGTCTGTCTGTCTGCCTGTCAGGACAAGTAGACAACACAAGTGTTTCTTAATGAAGGTTGATCACAAGGAGGAGTTTATTGAAACCTTAACTGAAAGAGTTTTTCTTGACGTGGTGAAACATTACAGCGTCTGTCACTTGTTGTTCAGTTATTTTTTCTGTAAAGTGCTTCTCTCAAACGACTCTTCTAGCAGTGTTGGACATTGTGAGCTCCTCCATCCTAGTTTGGAAATCATAGACTTCACATACATTGCAATGTGTGGGTGAAAATGAAAACATACAACAGCATAATATCAAACATGACATAAAACATTAAATACACTAATTTACCATGAGTTGTTAGCAATGCTTTAGTGCGTCCCTTCTAAACATCACATCTTAGAAACTTGGATACAGTAGAAAATCCAGACTTTCCCAGTCATACAGATTCATTCATTACTCATAATGTTTTTCAGTGGTATTTATTACTATTCCTGTTCTTTTGTCATCAACCTGTAATTATGGCTTACAACAGTACTTGAAGGCAGCATAGCTCAGTACCTCAAACAGAAGAATTAGCCTAAACAAGCTCACATTTCAGGTTACTTGGAAAATTATGCAGCGACTTGACTGAAATATTCACTGAAAGCAGTGAATATCAACAGGAAAATTTTGTTTTTGTTTTTTATGTGTTAAATAGATAATTGGCACCATTCTTACCGCAATGGAGAATTGCTGCAGTATGGGGAGAGCCAAGTTAAATCACTGGATTATAGTGATATGAATACATAAAAGGTTAAGTGTAATCTGTTGCTTTGACAATGAACACAATTATCAGAAAGGCATTGTGAGAGTCTAGTCACTAGCAAAATTCATTTTTTTAAAAACTAATAAATACTAGTATCATTAAAATCTTTAAATTAGAATGCATTGTACAAGAGTAGATATAAATATCACCCCAAAAGTAAATGCTTTCTGAGAAGCCACACACCTTTTGTTAACATTAACAAAACTTTGTTTTCCATAAGCTACTGCACATCAATCAGTAGCCTTAAAGGAAGATCTCACTCTCTCACACACACACACGCACACACACACATACTCACACGCGCACACACACTTACACATACACATTAAATCCTTGTAGTATGATCATTACATCCTAGCTGATGCCAGATTTCTCTCTACCGGGGGGAGCTGGGCACTGTTCCAGCTACACAGCCCACCACGACCGTACATTACCTGTGAAACACAATGCAAGCGCCTTTGAAGTGTGTCAAGCATATCATGGCACAAAGCCGCAGACACACTTTTTTCCCTTGCCCCTTTTTTTTTCTTTACCCTGTGATGCTAAAATAGCCCACAGAAATGCATTTTCACATCGCGGTCTCCTGTGAGTATTTTGTAACTCAATCCCGACCATAGGGGCTGAAACTGTAGCATAACGTGAACCGTCTGTTTTTTCTCACTCTGTTGAAACCATTTTTTTCCTTTCTTTTTAGCCTCCTAATGCGAAAAGTGTCTCATGCTTTCTAATCCATACAAAGGCTACCAATTCATGCCAGGTCTTATTCATGCTTCGTAAATCATATTGATCTGAAACGGTCCCTATTTGAACTGACTGTCAGGACTACAATGGAGAAGACTGGTATTTGATCGGTTTGCCAAATATTTCAGTCGAGCTAAGGGTCAGTAAATCAACTAAGGTTACTCTCTAGCTGCCTTTATTCCCTAAAGATTGGCAGGACAATTATCAGGCACTTTGCTGGCTGCAAAAGGTGAAGATGGCACTGTCAACAATGGTTTATAGCTATGATTTAGGCATTTATTTGACACTTATTCAGACCAACTTATAATGCAAGAGTCAGAGCCTCAGCCTCCTGACAGATACTCCTGTATGTCTAGAATAATCATGTATGAAGTGCTCAGCTAATGAGAAAAGGGGAGTGTTGAGTTATCAGAGTGGAAAATACGAAAAAGCCTACTTTTGAGGAGAAGCTAAGAAGACATCTGTTTTTTTGTTTTTTTTTTATAAAGGTCACCAGTGTGTGTGCTAGTTTACAAGTCAATATAAAAGCTGTTTTTTTTTTTTGCTGTGCGCACAATTCTGAGTGTTTCTGTCTACTTCAGCCATTTCTTCAGCCATGGGTCTCCCTTTCTCTTTCCCAGAACTTCCTCTGATCTCCCTCAGCTCTCTCTGCTCTGAATGGAAGAAGCTCTCATATTCGCCTAGAGATAGCCCACTCTAAAAAAAAAACAAAAAAAAAACAACCCCTTTGAATTAGATTTAATCCCAGTTATTTATGTTATTCAGATAAAAGATGAAACAACGTGCGCACAGCTTCCCACTCCCTTTCCTGGGTGTAGTCTGATTATCTTGTCTCCTCAACATTCAACTGAATTCAAACATGGAAATCCCAGCGCTTAATCTTTTTTCACTTCCCTTTTCCCTCTTCCTCTCCCTCACCATCTCTTGCCTGCCCTTCTGTTTTGTCATCTCACTTTCCTTCTTCCCTTCCTTTCACTCTTCTCTCGCCACAATTCTCTCACTCTCTAACTCCCCTTTTTAAATTGTCCTGTGCATGTCATTTCATTGGTCCAGAGACTGTTACACATGCCATGTGAGAGCACAGTATGTTGTCCACTGAAATATGTTGAGAGTCATGTCTTTGTTCCTGTAGTGGGTAATTTTATAATGGGATAATCGAATAAACTTGTAGTTTGTTCAGTTGATCCAACTATGGTTTGTAGCAAAGTCGTGTTTATTATGAAGCTCCTTTCACAGCCTCTTGACGCAAGACTTGGTTTGTCTTTGGTCAGTGCTGAACAGTTGAAAGCCAATTCATCAGTAAGCAAATTTGTTTTAAGCCAGATGTTTCTATTCCAGACAACCTAAGTGAAGGTTGTCTAATAGGGAAGCACTGTTGGCAGTGGGTCATCTGTAAATTTGAGTAATAAGGCTGTTTTACATTAGTAACCACTGTACTGTCAAGTCAGTGCACACATGAACAGGTCAATATGTGCATGCAGCGAATAGGAAACCAATTTAGAAATTCTAAAACTAAATGATGATCTACTTTATATAAACACCAGCACACCTTTTTAAGTCTCGCTGGTATACAACAAATTATTAACATAGAATACCAAACAATAATGTAATAGATCACCTATAACTCACAACAATCTCACATTCATTTATGATGAAGGGACTTACTTTACAGCTCACACTCCCCAAACAGCAGTTGATATTGTGTATCCTGATGATTTCCATGCATCAGCTGTCTTCTCATTGGTCAGTCAGACTCTTACTCCTCTCTGGTTCTTCCTGTCCTCTCCTTCTCTTTCAGAGGAGTGACAGAGTGCCTGCCAGGCCGGTTAGGAGAGGACCATGGCCCTGAGCGATGCTAGCGGCGACCCTCTGTCCCTCAGCAACGGAGGGCACCATCCTCTCAGCACCAATGGAAACGCCGCTTCAAACAGCAGTCGACCAGTCAGCAGCAGCCAGGACCCTCTGACAGCTCCCGCCAGTGGTGACTGCCTCGCCCCGGACAGAGAAGAGGACGTCATAGAGAAGGACGCAGCTTCGAGAGCGCCGCAGAGCTCGCAGT
>OMKZ01026848.1:0-17874 GCA_900302535.1 Neoniphon sammara
CACAAGCTCCAGTTATCATCTCCACCTCACCCCTTTGGCCTATATCACTGCTCCTCCTGCAGCCCCGCTGTGATCAAGTTGCCATATCTGATTCCCCTACTTCCTCCTCTTCCTCCTCCTCTTCCCCTTCACCCGGGGCGTTTGCTGCTCCCAGCATTCCGGACACTCCCCCGCTGCTCCCAGGAGGCTCTGATGAGAAGTCCAGATAGATCCTGAGCAGCTGAAGGCTTCATATGGATATATGTGTGTGTGTGTGTGTGTGTGTGCCTGATTATACATTATGATGCATAGAAGAGAGCGTTGCCAGTATGTATGTGAATCTTATGCACATGTAGGCATAACCCAAGAAATATTCAGTTAATCAGTTGGTGTGTATTAGACTTTGATATTTGTTCCCAATCCTGATCAGATCACATGGGTTTGCATCAGGTTAGGGAGAGTTTCTGGCTTTGGTTTGGCTTCAGAAATGTAAAAAATAAATAACAAAAACACTTATTAGCAGCATTTTGGGCTTTTGTCATGTTCAAGATTTACTAGAAGCGACATCCCTTTCAAATGTGGTTTGGGTTCAGTCAGAAATCTTTCAGGGTCAGGCTGGGCCATGAATTTTTAGGCCTGGGTGAAGCTCTAACGTGAATGTGCATGTTTTAGGGTGTTTGTCGGTGTGTGGTACATGTGTATTAGAAACACACACAAAAGCTCGCCTGACTCATCTGAAAGAGATTTGAAAAGGGGCAAAGAGTAATTTGATAAGTAAAATGGAAAGTGCTTTTGACAGCCATGTCAGTTTCAATGCAGCCAGTTGTCCCAAACATAAAGTGCGCTGCCATTGGCGAAAAAAAAAAAATGAAGAAAACATGTACACCCTCGCTCAAATGTCAGGGCAAATCTGTTTTCGATTGGCTGCTGCTTTGAATTCCAAATCCTGATTTATCTCTCTCTTGTTGTTTTTCAGCCCTGCAAGGCCCTTTCGATTCCCGAAAAGGTAAGACCTGCCAAAAATGTTCTCCCTTCTGTTGATGTGCTGGATTGCAAAAGCTCTATCCGTCTCCTCCTCCCCTCCATTTCACTCTCATCCATCCATCACTCCTCCTGCCGAGCTGTCATTCCTCAGCAGTGAGTCATCCCAGTTATCGATGGGAGTCCTGTGTCCCGCTCTGTACCTGGCCTCTCAGCCTCATCCAGGAGCCAGCTTTAGTGGGGATTAAGGGTTTGCTTAACATTTATAGACGTTTTGGTGTTAACATCACCACTGTCAGGCTGCACAGCGAATCCTGAGTCAGCTATTAACACGGTTGCTAAAAGGTCAAATGCCTTATACAAAGAGTGGACTCATTATATTTACATTTAACATTTCCTCCTCACATCACCCCTCAACCTTCCATAATTTTAGAAAAACTGATCCTAAAAACGCCCTAAATTGATAGTCTAGTTTGAGTTTAGTCATTCTGGTTTCTCCTCACTTGCAAAGAGAGAGGGAGTCCAGCAAATCCAGATGGTTCGCAGTAGTTAGTAATGTCAGGCAGTAAATCGGCCTAAATGTACTTATGAGTATCTTGCATTTGTAGTTTTACAGTGTGTATTTGTTCAGCACTTTTTTTTTTATCTGTAGCTCTTTATAGTTTCGATCATCCATATTTATTAGCTGTTTTGAGATCAGAGCACCCATCTAGCAGTGAAGTTGTCAGGGTGATGGTGCCTTGAAACTTGGAATAAACCGCTAAAACAGGTCCTGCTATGTAATCAGTAACTCATTCCTTGTTCCTAGCTATGCCGAGCTGATAGCTGATTGGCCCGTGGTGGTGCTGGGCGTGTGCACAGTGCTCATCGTGGTGTGCGCCCTGGTGGGCATCCTCGTGCCTGACCTGCCGGATTTCTCTGACCCTCTACTGGTGAGTACAGTCCCCATCCAATACATTGGCCAGGATGCACAAAGCAGGTCACATGACTGGTTTGATGTTGTTATCCCTCCCCCCCATGATGCAAACCGCTCTTCCCAGATCAGTACTGTTGTGTTGCGCTGTGCTTTGTGGAGTGAATCAGGGGAGCCAAACACCCTCCAACCAGGAGCTGCCATCTTTTGCACTCGTTCTGAGCATCATGTGCATATACAGTATAAAACTTCTGTGTCCTGGATGTTACTGGGCCTGCTCTTGCTTAACAACAGCCTTTGAAAGACTGAGTAGCCGTGGGTTTGTTTCTATGGTAGGACTAGTGAGGACATCACAGCACCCCTTGAAAGTTGGCCAATCCTGGGCATGTTTGTTCTTACTGGTGCATGTTCTTACCAGTTCTATCATATGTATTAAAAGTTCAACAAGCACACTGTGTAGGGGGTAGAGCTTTATAATGCAGTCTGTGGTTACAGTGTTTACTCTATTGTTCATGATTCAGCACATAACTTTCAAACTGAGTGGATAGCCAGTATTTTGAGACTAAGGCAGTCAACTGGCAGCATTTGGACCGTAACAGTTACTTCCCTGGATAAACATAAAAAATAATTTGTCTTTCTTTTTGTCCTCCTCTTTCTTCCTAAAAGGGTTTTGAGCCACGGGGAACAGCCATAGGCCAGCGACTGGTCACATGGAACAACATGGTGAAGAACACAGGCTACAAAGCCACGCTGGCCAACTACCCCTTCAAATATGCCGATGAGCAGGCCAAAAAGTACGCACACACACCACTGACATGAGCCGCACAGGCTAGTTTATTATGTTGTTTTTGACACAAGTACTGTCACAGGTTTCCTAAAACAGATCTGAAAAATAGAAAAGTATGGAAAATTATTTTGATCAGTTGAAGTTATGTTCCAAAATAAGTTCCACAGTTTGAATAACTTCTATATAACCTCTAATCTGACTAAATGCTTGCTAATCTGCCACTTAACCTCTTAACTTGATTTTTCTTTAACATTGTTTTTCTTTCATTGTAAATGTCTTTGATGGCTAAAGATTTCAGCTGGCTGGTCAAACAGTCCAATTCTTACAATGGCTAACCGACAAATAAGCAAGTTTCACGCCTCGCTATAAAGATTTTGTTTATGTGAACTTGCTACCCAGCTGTCATAAAAGAGAAGCTGTGCAATGACTAGAGACCCTGCAGACAGGATGGTCAGCCAGACTGAGGGTTGGGGGGGCAGACGAGTCCTGCAGACAGAGGCAGTGATGAGAGGGAGGGAAGGATACTGCTGACAGACGCACTGAAAAGTCTCAATCCCCTCTGAAAGAGGAGGGGAAAGAAGTGAAGATCTGTCCATCCACAGGGTCATCCTCTGTCTCCTGTCATTGGGAGAGTCTGTTCACTATTCAACAGCAGGTCTTTGCATGTTTCTGTCTGTGTGTCTGCGCCTCATACCGCAGGCTTTCATGTTCAATTTCAAATTTCTGCTTACATCCAGTTTACTTGAATGACTGGTTATGCCTATTGTAGGATGAAACCCCTGTCCGATGCTGATTTGAACTGACAACGAAGTTGAAAGGAAACAGAGTAACCATAACAAAAGACAACACATCCAGTTTTGAACCCATGCTTCATCTGCTTCTTTTCAACACATTTTGGTCGTCGTATGTGTCTTTGTCTGAGTTGTGGGATCTCTCCAAATGTCAGTTATTTGGTGCTCTTTCTCTGACTGTGCCTCATTGTCCTCGGGGTCAACCAAGTTATTCTCGCCAAAATTATGACATTCATCTCAGGTGAATGAGATTTACTTATTGTAATGGCAACGCTGACAAATCCTGACTTGAGTGTTCAAGTACAAGTTGCATGTAGGCCACATGCTTTGGGATCCCGTTTTGTATCTTGCATCTATGTGGTCCAGATTAGAATGCAAAAAAAATAGGACTCTGTGCTGGTTTTTGCTGTTCACACAGATTAAAAAACATCAAATTTGTCACACATCAGCGACAAAACAATCTCTTAAACTTCCAGTCGCAGTGTGAGGCAGTGAGCCTACTGTCTGTGTGCATCTCTCCTTCTGTCTTCCTCCATGAATCTGTGGCTGTCAGGCTCTTTGTGTTTCGCTCGGTCTCGCCGCACGTGTCTGTCTGCAGATGTAATTGTGTGCTTATGTGCGTAATGTGTTTGAGAGGCCTCTGCCGCAGTTCTCCCTAGCTGTCAGCAGGCTTCCCTGCCTCATCCCCTCTGTCTGTCAGCCGCTCAGCCTCTCTCTCTGACAGCCACCTGATTACTCTTCCTGTTTCTAGGAGAGGACGTGGCCCCCAAAACTCACACACACGCATATATGCACACAAAGAGAAGACCTGTCTCCACCATAATCCGCCCTTGCACACACACACACACACACACACACACACACACAGGCAAGTAGACACTGCACTACGCAGAAGACCCGGCTGTACCATAATCCTTGCAGACAAACACACACACACACACACACACACACACACAGCCAAGGCTAGTCTGCACACGCTCCCTCAGGCCCCCTGCTCAATCAGAGCCACTATTATGATTATTACAATCATGATAACAGTATGATAGCAGGGCGAGTCGTTCTCCTGATTGGGGTGCAGCAATTACTGCTGCTTTTTCACCACTGAGCTTCAGACCTGCTTCCTTCATTTTGTGTCACACTGACTCTCTGCCTCAGACACAAAAACATCTCTGTTCACCATTAGGTGAAATATGAGATCACACAACAGAGACTTTCTGCTTTGATCAGCTCAGGTCATCAGGGGTTTGTATTAATTAGAAAAGCAATTGTCCTTTTTCTTCCTCAGGGGGTCATTTTCACCATTTTTTTTTTGTTAAAAATGTTGATAATAATAATCACCATATTTGTACTACGTAGAACAATAAACTTGCAAAGTGCTGTTAAGTACAAATAACAAAATTAATATATAAAGGGAAGATTTGCTGATAATTACATTAACATCTACAGCTCATTGATGGCTCAGTAAAGTCCAGAAACCACACTGGACTCCCAGCAAACAAGCTGTTTCTGAATAAGTTTTTAATCACATAAAGCTTTCACACATTTTTCTACAATGTCCTTATAATTATTTTAAACCTAAGTGAACTAATATGGATATGATAATGATGACAATGATGATAATGAATTTGTATCATCATGGATGTCATTTTCAGGTTTATTTAGAATATCTGCTGTTTGTTCACTCAGGCTGTATTTGCTTTGAGTTGAGAGTATTTTTCCATTTTCTGGTTTTACGACTTCCCCAATCTTTTTTTTTATGTTGTCTTGATTCTCTAATGACTGACTGAGTACAACATGGATGGATGCCATGTAAGTAATACCAGTCTCTCTTTGTCGTTTTCTAGTCACCAAGAGAGTCACCAAGAGACACCAAGGTGGCCTGAGGACCATTTTGACAGAGACAAGCGCCAAGCAGAGTGGGACTTCAGTAAAGAGTTCTTCTGCGATGTGCCAGGTATGAGTTTTAAAAATGATATTCAGTGATGATAATAACATCATCATCCTTAACATTAACTTGTATTTTAGAAGTAGAGGTGGACTAATCCAACTTAAGACATACACTGGATAAAAACAGTGGATGTAAGAACAGCAAAAGGTTCTCTGTAATCAATCATTCCCACACAGTGTTTTCCACTAACACTGACTGAAGGCCTGATAGCCAATTCCTCACTCTGTTCCAGTTGGGTATTTCTCACTGGTAGTCACATATCAGGGGAAACATCTCCACCCTTTGCTTCACTTTGTTTCAAGACCGCCGGTGTAAGAGAAAGAGGCTTTGCTTTTGTTGTATTAGATTCAATTCAACAGAGCCTCCTGTTGTGAAATCAAGAGGGATACTTTAAAGTATATTCCAGAATTATGTTTGCCATGTTTTTCTCAGTAGTTTCATTAATTGAGGAAATAGTCTTTTCCCAATTGAACAGCAAAAAGCACAGTAACTCTGTTACAATAACTACAAATGTCCAAAGACATTTACCCAGTTTTTTTCTTTATCAAGGTGACAGTTATTCCAGACTGGTGTTCGCATCAGCAGAGGGGAAGAACCTGTGGAGCATACAGGCCATCAAGTCCATGTGCAATCTGGACAACACAAGGGTAAGTATTTAGAAAAACACAAGCCTCTGTCGTAGTCATGTATCTTTATCAGCCATCAAAAGTTAAGTATTTTCAATGGTCATAAAATTAAATGTGGTGATAAAACACAGTTAGAAAACCAATGTAGCTGAGAGAGAGAAAAAACGAGGGGCAAATCAACATTTCACTGTGGAGCAAACAAAATAGTATTTACATGCATGCTATTCTGTTGCTGAATTGTTGCTCCAGTCCCACAAGGATTTGTCAAAAAAAAACAACATCCTGCTCTATTAATGCAATTCCTGTCTATCTCTATAGTCACTCTCGAATAAAGCAGACATGCCAAAAAAAAAAAAATCTAAAAAACTACTCCTTATGATTGAAAATAGATGAATGAAAATGGTTTGAACACTGTCATCACTTCCAGCACAAGCAACCCCATATCTTTTGCAGTGTAGTCATTTTGCAAATGAATGAGTGAAATATTAATTTATTTAAATATTCAAGTAAACTAGTAAATTCAGCAGTAGGCACACATTTTCTGATTTTATTTTATTGGCAGTCCCTCTTACACTGTTTTTCTCATTCTTACTTATATCTGTCTATCTAACCATCATGTATTGGCCTCTGTTTCCCTCTCTGTTTTTAACTAATCCATCTATTTGTTATCCATCTCTGGCTCTCTCTCCATCACTCACCAGGTGCGCTCCCACCGTGACTACTGGAGCCTCTGCCAGCGTACCAACGATGCCTCCTGCTGCCCAAGCTGGACGCTTGGCAACTACATTGCCGTCCTCACCAACAGATCCTCCTGCCAGAAGATCACAGAGCGTGACGTATCACACACCCTCAAGATCGTGCGCTCATGTGCCAAGTACTACCACAATGGCACGCTGGGGCCTGACTGTTGGGACATGGCCTTGCGGCGGAAGGACCAGCTTAAGTGTGCCAATGTTCCTCGGAAGTGCACCAAGTACAACGCCGTCTACCAGATTCTACACTTCCTGGTGGACAAGGACTTTCTCAGTCCCAAGAACACGGACTACCCTCCGCCCGCCCTCAAGTACAGCATGCTCTTCTCCCCCACGGAGAAAGGAGAGTCCATGATGAACATTTACCTAGACAATTTTGAGAACTGGAACTCTTCAGATGGCATCACTACAGTTACAGGGATAGAGTTTGGCATCAAACACAATTTGTTCCAGGACTACCTCCTCACGGACACAGTGTACCCTGCCATCGCCATAGTAATTGTCCTGTTGGTGATGTGCGTGTATACACGCTCTGTTTTCATCACACTAATGACGATAATAGCAATCATCAGCTCACTCATTGTGTCCTACTTCCTTTACCGCATGGTCTTCAACTTTGAGTTCTTCCCCTTCATGAACCTGACGGCCCTCATCATCTTGGTAGGCATCGGTGCAGATGACGCCTTTGTGCTTTGTGATGTCTGGAACTATACCAAGTTTGATAAGCCCCATGCTGAGTTGGCAGAGACAGTGAGTGTCACCTTGCAACATGCCGCCCTCTCCATGTTTGTCACCAGTTTCACCACTGCCGCAGCTTTCTATGCCAATTATGTCAGCAACATCACTGCCATACGGTGTTTTGGCGTGTACGCGGGTACCGCCATATTGGTCAATTACATACTTATGGTGACCTGGCTCCCAGCTGTAGTGGTACTCCATGAACGGTACCTGCCCAACGTGTTCCCTTGCTCCAAGCCTCCGCATCAGCAAAGGGGTTACTGCACCAGGATGTTCTGGGCAGGCCTTTGCCAGAAGGCCAACAAATGCCTGTTCACTGTATCTGAAGCATCTAGGATTTTCTTTGAGAAAGTGCTGCCTTGCATTGTAATCAAGCTGCGTTACCTCTGGCTCTTCTGGTTCCTTGCCATCACAGTGGGCGGGGCCTACGTGGTGTGCGTCAACCCTAAGATGAAGCTCCCATCCTTGGAGCTGGCCGAGTTTCAGGTGTTCCGCTCCTCACATCCATTTGAGCGCTACGATGCAGAGTACAAGAAACTTTTCATGTTTGAGAGGGTTCATCATGGTGAGGACCTCCACATGCCTATCACCATCATCTGGGGTGTGACCCCTGTGGATAACGGGGACCCCCTGAACCCCAAAAATAAGGGCAAGCTGATGCTGGATAGCAGCTTCAACATTGCCAGCCCAGCATCTCAGCTGTGGATCCTTAACTTCTGCCAGAAGCTGAGGAACCAGAGCTTTGTTTTCCAGTCAGAGGAGCAGGACTTCACCAGTTGCTTCATCGAAACATTCAAGCAGGTCAGTAGAGCTAGAAACAGAAATTTGCTTGTACTTTGTATGAGTATATGTATTAGATATTTGTTTTGCACGGATGAGGTATTTTTTATACATGGAAAGGCATTTTACTTGCCCTGCCTAAGTTTAAAACTAGTTTCACAAGTTATGAATTTAATGGGGCTCAATGGAAGTACTTTGTAGACCAGCAGCTTGATTTACACTGTAGTCAAATGCTTAACATCCTTGCAGTTTCTACCTCTTAAACTGTGTAATGGCATTTAAAGAGCATTACCAGGGACGAAGTACTTAAACCATGTCACATTTTAATCAGTGGATGGAGAACCAGGACTGTGAGGAGGCTTCAGTCTACCCCTGCTGCAGCCAATCCACCTTCCCCTACAAGCAGGACGTTTTTGAGTTGTGTATCAAGAGAGCCATCATGGAACTGGACAGGAGTACTAACTACCATCTGGACAGCAAGACCCCTGGGCCTCGATTCGACATTAACGACACCATCAGGGCCATCGTTTTAGAATTCCAGAGCACCTACCTCTTCACCCTGGCCTACGAGAAGATGTACCAGTTCTACCGTGAGGTAGGGTCTGTTCTATTTGACATTTCATGTCACATTGATTATTTCAAGTTGCATGACTATCTCTGTTGTATGCTGTTTCTTTCATCTTGTTACTTTTGGATTGTTCTTTTTTATTTTTCATATTTGTCCCCTTTGTATCTTCTCCCCATGTTTGTCCTGTGTTGCACTAATACACAATGATATCTTCCTGGTATATGTACAAACACCTGGCTAAATGACCGCATTTATGTCTGCCAAGACATAAGCTGTAGCTGAAAATATTTAAATAAATATACAGTATGCTTAAAAAATCCCATAAGTGGAGATAGATCA
The DNA here is from genome assembly GCA_900302535.1 of Neoniphon sammara. Taxonomy (NCBI): domain Eukaryota; kingdom Metazoa; phylum Chordata; class Actinopteri; order Holocentriformes; family Holocentridae; genus Neoniphon; species Neoniphon sammara. The sequence continues at coordinate 9,203 of OMKZ01026848.1, forward strand.
CCTTCTTTTCTTCTTTCATTCTTCTGATAATAAATGTGGCTTGGAGCCCTAATAAGATGTGTTCAGTATCAGTAGTTCTCAATCTTCTCAATCTCAAAAAAGCCAGAGCTCTGCTTGTTTGCTATTTTTCCTGGTGATTCATTACTTTTACTTGGTGTCCCAGGGCTCAGTCAGCCCCTGATTACACCTGGTGAATGTAATTAACTACCAGGTAGAGAAAAAAAACAGCAGGGCTCTGGATTTTGAGGATCAGGGTTGAGAATCACTAGTCGATATACATCTTTTTATGCATTAGAATTGTAATGCCACGATTAATCATACATGCCCCGATAATGCCGTGATTGTTGTGATTATGATTCTGTTTCAGGTGGATGCCTGGATCAGTGAGGAGTTGCTTTATGCTCCAGCAGGCCTCAGCCATGGGTGGTTTGTCAGCAACCTGGAGTTCTATGACCTCCAGGACAGTCTGTCAGACGGCACACTGGTTGCCATGGCGCTGTCGGTAGCTGTGGCTTTTAGTGTCATGCTCCTGACCACCTGGAATGTCATCATCAGCCTCTATGCCATCCTGTCGATTGCTGGGACCATCTTTGTCACTGTGGGCTCCCTGGTCCTCCTGGGCTGGGAGCTTAACGTGTTGGAGTCTGTTACTATTTCTGTCGCTGTTGGGCTGTCAGTGGATTTTGCCGTCCATTATGGAGTGGCCTACCGGCTGGCTCCAGAGCCCGACCGTGAAGGGAAGGTAGTGTTCTCCCTCAGTCGCATGGGCTCTGCCATTGCTATGGCGGCACTGACAACCTTTGTTGCTGGGGCAATGATGATGCCTTCAACTGTGTTGGCGTACACCCAGCTGGGCACGTTCATGATGCTGATCATGTGCGTTAGCTGGGCTTTTGCCACCTTCTTCTTTCAGTGCATGTGTCGCTGCCTGGGACCCCAGGGTACCTGTGGCCAGATACCCCTGCCCAAAAAGCTCCAGTGTCAGGCCTTCGCTGAAGGCACGGCACCTCACCCTTCACCCCAAGGGAAGACCTCTGGCCTGGGAAAGTACCAGCTAGACAGCAGGGGTGGGGAGGTGGAGCATTATGAGTTAGAACCCCTGGCATCAAGTCACAGAAATGAGGAGAAGCCTACAGAGGAGCGTGAGATGTGTACTCAGCTCTATAATGGAATACCCCCTCATCACCAAACTGCTCCTTATTCACATATCCCTTATAAAGGCAAAGCTGAATCTGTGAGAGCTGGACCAGAGAATGGACTTGTAGCCACACTGGGAACACCATCCAGGTGCCAATATTCTCAAAACACTAATTGCATATGTGGGGACCTGCCTCCTCATCTGCCTCAGCAGTGGACCCCCCACCCCTGTGCTCAGCCTCCCCAGGACTCGCCCTCCTGCCCTGCTACCCCTCAGCTCTTCCCCCTCTCAGGAAACCACCCAAGCAAACAAAATGCAGCCCTGTTATCTACAGCCCTGGACCCAGTCTACAAGAACATGGAGTGTCGTATGCATTACGTCCACTGTCCCCCTGCTCATTTCCACCACTGCTCCCAGGGAAGAGTAATGACTCCCAGGCAAGGAGCTGCCCACAGCTGCCATCTCAGGAACTACTGTGTCCACACCGCAAGCCTCCAGGCTGGCCAAGCCAGAGAGCAGAGATCCACAACCCCGGCTTCCAAACAAGACTCAGGACCAGCTCCTGGCCCAGTTACTGGCCTGGAGTCTGTGGGACAACAGGACAACCATAAGGCTGAAGTGAGGCCCTCAAGCCCTGGTGTTAGCACAAATATTAGCACCCCAGCCCAGACACAACCCCAGACTCAATGCCCCTGCCCCTCCTCTTCCCTGGGCTGCATATTAGCCAAGCCACACACATCCTTACCGCGCACAACCAGTCATAAAAGACAGAAGGCTACAGACAGTGACCGATGTTGTGGTGATAATCATGTGTCCACCACAACCACCGAAACGACGACGCAAATGGATGCTTGTTGTAAAATCCCTGGCAACCAGGAGAAGCTTGAAAGTATTCCCGTCACACGGGAGGAAAGTGTCAAAAAGTGCAAGCAGAACTCAAAGAGAGAGAGGGCATCGTCTGCTTCTCCAAAGAAACTCTACTGTTTTAACAGGACGTTGAAAGTGAAGTGCAATTCTGTATCGGAGTGCAACGTGCCAAAAACTGAAGCCAATGTGCCTCTTGCAATAAACACCAATCCCTCATCCGAAAGCTTGTGTTAATCACAAATAGAAACTCAAACCTGAAGGTATAAACAGTAGTCATACTGACTACTCTTCATACCTATAGTAAACAGTATGTTAACCACATTTTATGTCCCTGTGCAATCAGTGTTTGGGATGTGTTTATTGACCAAGTGCCTCAATATGTTTCATGAAACAGCACGGACCGGCTAAATATGTTCAGAGTTTACATGTTTTCTTTTTTTATACTCACCAGTTAAGATAATCCGTTCACATGCCAGCTCATATCTTTCATTTTACAATAAAACACACTTTGTTTTGTTCTGTTATTATGGGAAAGGAAAGCATTCGTAGCCATGGAAGTCAGACTATCCCTGCAGTTGATCATAGTGAGAAATGCGTCTAGCAACCTTGTTTGAAATTGGACTCACTTGTTGTTAGAGCTGCAAACAAGTGCCGTACCGCAGCAGAATTACGCAGGTTTGCAGTGTTTACTGAGCCAGTGTAGTGGTAGCTTTGTCATTGTAGTCAGCAAAAAAAAAAAAAAAGTGACTTAGGTAGAAATGCATTACTAGAAGAGCAAATGATTCTACTGATTGTCCAGGTGGTACAAAGCTTTGATCAGCATCTTGGCAAAATGTCTACAGTATTAGACAGTCAAGAATTACGTGCTGTTAACTGCTGGCTAGCAACCTCAGCCAGAAAACAAACTGAACCTTTAAGCTATTTTTTTTTTTATCTTAAAACTTGGAAAAGCCGGTTCAAACAGCCACACTGCACACAGATTGGTCTGAATACTTATAATTATCGGGCAGCAACTATTGGATGAAATGTCAGAAAAGGATGGTGAGGCCAGCTGTGTCTCTGACCGTGATCAACTCATGAGATAGTTTAGACTTACTCACAGGACTAAAGCATTGTTGAAATAGTCTTTATTTTGAAAGACACAACCCTGAAATTTTGCTAGCTAAAATGTTATAGTCCGCTCATGAGGCAACCTTTTGCATCGGCAGGAAAACTGTGTCTGTAATGTAATATTGGATACATTCTGTTAGATGAGATCACACCTGCATCAACCATAATAAATGTGCTACATTTGAAAAGCTGCTGAATCGTTGCCTGACTTTTTGGTATTTGTGGGAGCTAGTGTTAAATTCTGCAGTGTGCTGTCATGTTCAAGTTGCCACATGCCTCAGATTAAAGTTGTACTGTATGATTAAAACGTGTTTTTCTATCACTATTGTCTCACAGTCTGCTATCATCTGCCCCACCCATCTTTCACACACACACATGCACAGTCCTCTGTTCAAAGAAGGGCATAGCTTTAATCATAACAGCGTACACCTGTTTCATTGTCTCATAACTGCTGGCGCCGTCAGTGCTAGCTGTATTACATCTGGCCTCGCCTTGGTTCATTGCCTGTGATTTGAGCAGGGCAGGATGGCTGATCTCTGAGCTCATAGACTCATATAAGCATGATTTACACAGGAACACTGATCTTATTTCATTACTTTTTGTGATACAGACCTCTTTTCAAGATTGCAAGTCCATGCTGTGTATTTCTACACAGGGAAGCATGGAAATGTGTAAGCTTTCCAAACAATCTCCTGCCCAATCCTATACAGCCAATTCTTTACACAAACTAATTCTAAAATCCTGCCTTCTCTGTTGTTTGTCTCCCTGTCTCCCTTGTGTCATGGTTTAGTCTTGGTCATAATCATACATGACCCTTACTGTACTTCATTATTTTGCAGCATCCCTCGGTGGAGCTGTGTGTGGCTTTTATGATGTCACACTAATGAAGGTCCTGTTCCATTTAAGTGTAGCAGAGTCTTTCCAGTGATCCAGCATGAACAATAGCAGAACCCTGGCTCTGTTAGACCTGAACGGAACAGAACCTTCATTAATGTCATTAGTAACACCTGCGTTTACCTGCTATTTCATGTCAAAATGGCTGCTGTGAAAAAGGTGTGTTCCTGCCCTTTCTGTGTGGAGTTTGCTTGTTCTGCCCATGTTTGTGTGGGTTTCCTCCCATAGTCCAAAGATGTGCAGGTCACCCAGTGTATGCTGGGAAAGGCTGGTGAACTAAATGTATGCGAACTCTGAGCCCTGCAGCTCTGAACTTGCACTAAAGCTGCTTGTAATATTGTTTGACACTATTTCATTTTTTATTTTGGATTTGCAATATTCTCATTCATTTTGTTCATTCAAAGACTTCATTAAAGGTGATTTACAATTTTCTTAATTTTATGGACAGCAATTTTAAAATTTAAATATACTAAATATCGGTACAAAATGTTTGCTATCAGCAACTTCAGTTAAAAGAAAAAACACAATTGGAATCAATATTGGCATTAAAAACCCATATCGGTTAAACCCTAGTAGAAATATCTTCCCTCTGTATGCGCTAATCTCCATTTTTATTTCTTTTTATCCCTCCTTCCTTCCCTGCTGAACCCCTCTCTCTGTGTCTCTCTGCTCCTGCTGGCAACAAGACCGCTCAATCCATTCCAGCCAAGTGCAGAAAACACCTGTTTGCACCGAGGTCAGTTGGGAGAAGAAGTCATCCTCTCGGATCGTCTTTCTGCTTCCTGTCTTTCCTATGATGTGGAATGTGAAGGCTGATCCACTTTCACACTGACTTAAGAAAACATTACACGCTGGGTCAGGGCAGCGGTCTGGGACAGGGAATTTATACCGGGACAGTGAGCTTAAGGGTAGTCCTCTGCTGGTGGCTCCTCTGAAGTCTGATTTGGGCTTTAAATCAAAATGGAGTAAGCTGTTAGTGCAGAACGCTCACATTTCACTGCATTTCTTTTGATGTGGAATTTCAGGCCCAGTAAATTTTTTTCCCCACTATCTTAAAGTAACATTTTGATGGATGTCGCTTTTCTATTCTAGACACTTTTCACAGTTTTTGCATGGACACTGGGAAAACCTCAATAACCCATCACTAGGCATTAGTTTCTAATTCCTAGTATCAATATAAGTGGAAACTAAAAGTAATAATCTACAACATTTTCATATAAATTAATGTTCATTTTGCTACTTTCTGTTTAAAATTGACTTAACACAATGTTTCAACCAGTTTATTAAAACTTACATTTTCTGTTCTGAACACCCAGTATCAGGTAGGTCTTTCTTAGGAGAACCCCTCTGATGCACAGGTGGTGATGTGTTTTATATCACTGGTATTTTATAAATCCTAGCCACATTTTTATATAAAAGAAATTTGTTTTAGTGTTTAATAAATGCTGAACACACATACGCTGTTATAGGCTATTGTATGTGGGATCTATCTGTCTCTGTCACCTACATCATCAAGTCATCATGTCTCTGACCCCCTCTGCATAGAAAATGGCTGTTCACTTATTGTCTTGTTTGACAATGGCAACAATGTTATTCTGAAAAGTATTTATGAATCACTGTGTCTCTTTGTGGACCCGTGTATTATAATTCACTTTTTGCATCTTGTTATTTTTCTCAACTGAACCACCAGCTCTGTATGTTGCTGTTTGACCAGAATATATCATATATCATACACATGCATACTGAAAAAAGACACAAGACACTGACGTAAATTGAAATTTAAATCTTTATTGATCCATTTTTGTGAATGAGATGTAGATTTATGGGTGAATGGGTTCAAATGGAAGTGGAAGGCGTTCTGTGTTCTTTCCAAAACGGAAAGAAACCAGGATTTGTGGGGTCAGCTTTCATTTTTACACTCTTTAATCTTCTAACTTTCATGATCACGTGCTCAGTGTCGTCTCCTTAGTTGACAGCGGTGGGAACTGGCATGGTCATCCACGTCAAAGTTCGATGAGCTGTGTGTTTCAAGATGCCCCTCCTGCATCTTCTGCTGCCATTATAAAACACTTCACACCGTGCATCTATCCTGCAGGAAATCCTCCTGAAACTTCCTCTCAGGAGTGGAGAGGCAGTGCAGCACATGAGCTGCAAAAAAAATCTCTATTTTAACAAGTCATTCAGTCTCATATTCAGCGTTAAAAATCTTGTTTTTCTTTAAACAGGTGAAAAAAATCTGCCAGTGGGATGAGATAATCCCACTCATTTCCAATGCTAATCACCCTGTTTCCAGAATCAATCAGTAAAGTATCTTTTCTTGATGCTAGTGGGCTGATCTGTCTTAATCCCAGTATAAATATGTTGAAACAAGGCAGAACTATCTCATCCCACCGGCAGATTTGTACATTTTTTTAAGAACAAACAATATTTTAGCACTGAATATGAAATTAAATGACCTGTTAACATGAGGATTTTTGTTTTCAGTGTATAAAAAGTGACTCCTGGAATTAAATCTCCACTCTGACTTTTGGTACAAGATGTGCGATGAGAGATTCACTGGAAAATGTGAAAATGTTGACAGCGAGGAGGGAGGAAAAGTACCACTATGCTGCAGTATATAAAGTTGTAGATCTTTCCTCTTATCCCCTCACATGCCTCTACGCCTTCTGCAAACAAACAAACACTATAAAACACATTGCATAAGTAAACCGCCCACACTGGGCCTGCTTGATCCCTCTGTGTAGGAGGAAAAGTCTTATTTTGGGTCGTACAGAGACAGTTTGTGCTTCTCTCAGCCTTGAACCTGCCAGCCCTCCTCCCCATGGCTGCCTTTCTTCTCCTTCGTCCCCACTAAATCAAGGTGGTGAAGATGGGTCCACTTCCCTCAATGGATTCCTCCTCAGGCCAGCGTGAGCGGCCCTATAATTATATTTGTTTAAACAGAGGTCAAATATTAGCTAGATGGCCGTGGGGCAGGGTTTATTACATTTCCTTGTGAGGGGAGAATCTGAGAGGCATGTGTGTCTATTCTGAGTATATTCCACAGGCCTGAAATAACTGTGAAGAAGCCAGAGACCTGGAGAGCTTGTTTACAGGGTAAATATTTGCTTCCACTTTTCAAATTGGATTTTGGTGGAGCCAATTGGACTGGGCCAGAAGTGAAAACCTGTGAGAATGAAACAGCTTTTTTTTTTCCTTTTTTTTCTCTTGATCACTGCTGGAGTGGAATATTTTTTTTTTGTCAGGCTGGTTTTCATTCATTCATTTGTTCATTCACTGTCTTTACCCACTTAGTCCTGTTCAGAGTCAGAGGAGGTTGGATCAGCCTCAATTCAGGAGACAACACACAACTGCCATCACTCACATTTTGGGGATTTGAGTATTAACTAAGATGCTGTAAGATAAAGAAGGGATGTGTTTACCCTTTGATGAATACAGTATTATTGGAGTAAATCTTTTCAGCTTCAGTTTGGGTGTTGCTTCATTTTCAGTCCTAAGTCGCAGTTTGTAAAACTGAGATTCTTATAGGAACTCCAGCCCTGATATATCAGTGAAGATGATAGCTGTGTCTGCAAGTTCATAGTGCCCACAATACATTAGACATTTTGATCTCGCTAAAATATACTAAAATCTAACATTTTTTTGAAGTTAAAAAAAAAAGGTGAACATTCTCGGCAGCACCCTGTATTGAGGTGAATGCCCTGCAGGCAGTGTAACAGCAGCATGAGCCTGCAGGCAAAGCTAGAGTAGATCTCTCTCCTAATGTTCAGAGCAGCTGGCTGGTGGAGAGCGGGAGGATACAGAGCTGGGCCAACGGGAAGGAAGTTTCCTCCATCCAGTAGCTTCCCGTTTTCAGACATCGAGGTCGAATACAAAGGAAGCAGGGCAGAGTCAGGTCAGATTCATCCTTATTTCACAATCCAAGCAACTCATGCAATGTTAGCTCAGGTCAGAAATATTGCTAGCAGCTACTGTTAATAAACTGATATTCAGTTATTAAAAAAAAGGCCTCTTTGAATGTGAAATCCAAATAAATGAATGGAATAATGAGCATCACTAAAACTTTCCACAGCACAGTCATACACCTCTAAGGGATCACTATCAATCTGGATTTGACAGTAGCCCATTTGAATTCCGAATAAACAGGTAAAACTCGCCATCTAGTGGTAAGAATAGCATTCAAACACCAACATTTTGGATGTGTTGTGTTCCAAAGGCTCCATCAGGCACCTGAACGGTTTCTTGCTGATGGGTCCAGGTTTTAAAAAACGATTCTGATAAGATTTCTGTGAACAGATTGAATTAAATCTGAAAACTGTGTTTAGTGAAACTGATAGCCATGATTGTCACTCAGATTATGATACTCCCATTGAGAGGATGGATTCAAACGGTGAGTTTAATGAAATTTTACATATAAAGAAATAGTGAGGATGTAGAGAAAATAAAACCTATATGTTTAGAATGCAGATTGACTGTAGTATGAACAAAATCTTAGAAGTCTCTTTTATTCTCACACCCAATTGGACCAGCGGGACCATCAAGAAACACTCTTATGATCCTTTATTTTAAAAAGGCTCTCACCATATTATTCAGTTTTCAGGATTTTGTTTTAGATAAAAATAAGGCCCCAGATAAGAATCAGTTTTGTCATGGTGTTTTGTAA
>OMKZ01026849.1:0-24790 GCA_900302535.1 Neoniphon sammara
CGATCAAAACCAATTGTGCTGTGTTACGAGGTTAAGCAGAGGAAGTGTGTCTCCATCGAAACTTGACGTAGAAAACAGGCACACTTCACAGCCATGAGTGGGTGGCTGTTTCTTTTCTTTTTTTTTTTTTTTTTTTTTTTTAAGGTGTCGCTGGATATTTCTAAAGCATTTCCATTTTCCTGGTTCAGTTATGGAGGGGGTGAAACAGGAAGGATTGATCTAGCATGTGCTGCTGCTCTGTGATTACAAATGCAGTTGCAGAGTTTTTACTTTAGGCGGTGAGAATTTTTTGAAATGAGTTTTTTCTTTTTTTTTTCCTATTGCCCTTTTTGTTTCCGTATCAATCTGTTGGGAGTTTTACTTGACGACAGGTCACTGAGTTTTAACGCTCGTCTTAATACAATGATATCCCATTACAAATGTATTTATCAAAGCCATTTTCCCAAAGAAAAGAGACATGGTATCCAAGGAAAACAGCCAAGAGCTACAAAATACGTTTTAACACATGCTGTTTTTGTGTTTTCAAGTTCAAACAATGAACAATAGAACATTTTCCATCACTTTTCTCCCCTTAATTTGAAGTTATAAGTGCAGATACAGGAATAACTTTTTTTGTCTTTCTCATCTTTTCTTTCTCTCTGTCTCACATTCTGTCGTGTAGAAAACAGGACTACTGGGAGACAAATGTAATCGCACACACCTCGCTGAAACTCAGACCTGTATATAACAATTTATAATCCCTGCACTCATTTTTTTAAAAATTGCTGATATATCCCCCATGTGCACATCCTCCTTTGTGAGACGGCTTTGCATAATATAGTTTATGACAGCCGGATGTGATATGAGGAAGAGGAAATAGGATAAAAAAAATTCCATTTCAGCCCTGGACTCTGAACTTGGAAGAGCTAATTCTTCTTTTTTTCATCTCCAAATTGCCAGGTGTAAATCCGTATTGGCTTTGGGCCTGACAGGATACAGAGAGGGGGGATGGCAAAGTCTGCATAGCTCTAAGTCAGCTCTATTGAGTGGGAGTCCTGAAGTGACTTTTGATATGAGGAGTGTCAGTTATATCTCCCAGCTGCAGATGCATGAGGTCTGCTTTGATAGATGGGCTGCACTGAGCACCTGGAATACTTTTTTGAAAACTCAGGAGAAATAAAACCCAAGAGTTCAGTGCTACATGTATTAAAAGTCAAAAGTTTTGCTTCTGGCTTATGTTTTCATGTCCACCTGGACAGCGGAGAGTATGAGAAAGAGAGGAAAATACAGAAAGTTTGTGCCGACTCACGGGCCCGTCTTTCCAAGTGGTTTGAATAGGTGAGATGAGGAATGTCTTGGTCGGCTTTGCTGCACATCCTGGACTTGGACAGTCGCAAGTTTGAATCTGATTCATGATATAATTCATGCACACTTTCAAATTAAGCAGAAATTACATAAAATACCTTTAAAGTGGTAAGATCCTTGTATATTTTTTTGTCAGTAATATCTTTGCTGGTTCCCACACTACATTTCATCAGAAATCACCTGTCAATCAAACAGTATGGGTGGGATGCCTTTCTCCTTGGATTTTCACATGATCACATGATGCCAGTTCCTCTTCTGTTTTTTTTCTAAATATACCAGAAGCATATCACTTCCAGTCTGCCAGAGGAGCAGCCAATGTAAAAGCTTCTGTGAACCGGTTATGGGTTGAATCAAAACAGATATTTATTTACACTTTAATTCATAGATGGATACTTCATGAAAAAAATAGCTGAATTGGTTTTCAGAGTAAAACAAGTCATACCCTCACTGTTCCTGTAACACTCTGACCTGCTTCTGTTATTCCCACTCTTGTAACAGACTGATACTGCCATCGCCATATCAACCCATCTCACAGAAAATTAAATGTTCATGAAACTGAATCATTCAGTCTCCCGCTGTAGGAGCGATTTGATAAGACCGTTGAGTAGATTCTCACAACATGGGACAAGTTTGTCGACACAGATCTCCTGAGATCCGTTGCTTTTTGGGAATGTGTGATGGTATCACGACCAAGCGCTTTCAGATGCTGGTGGCTGGAATTGCTTCCAAATGGGCGTTGGCTTTCCGGCCTTATCCCCTATTCCATACATGTTCCACTTTTTTTTTTCTTTTTTTCTGAGGGGAAAACCAAACACTGATTGTAAGGCCTGCTGAGGTCATTAGATAACAAGAGTTCCTCTCTCTTTCTAGTCTCTTTCATTATCCTTGGTTTCAGAGCTGCACCTCTCTGCGTGATCTTGCAAAGTTCAGCTGAGAACCCGAGGCTCAGCCTGAAAGCAGAACAGGAATCTGGTAACAATATCAAACAGGCGTAGAGTTGCAAAGGAGCTTTTTGTTCCCTGTTAGGGTGTGACTGTGTTGGCCTGCTCTCCAATCAGAGCGCTACCACAGTGGAACTTTTCCATTGATAGCCAATGCCTTATGAGGCGCAGGCAGGGGTTCTGGCACATGGATGACATCATCAAAGCAATGTGTGCATTTTTGTTCCTTTCTGAAAATAAATTTCACCTTGCAGGCTTGTTCTTTCACAACCTAACAGCGCAGCTCCTGGTTGTTTTGTTATGGGTGGTTCTTGGGATTGCCTGCCAATGGTATCTGCATGCTCAAAGAAAACATGACTGCGGTCCAGTGAATCCGTGGCCAGTTCAGGCCGCCGCAGGGTTCTCAGCTAAATAACAGGAACCAAATGTTTATGAGCTTCGTCTGTCTTTGACGAGATTCCACTTGAACGTGTCTCCATGATCAATTGATCGGCCATTCGTCATAGGGCACAGACTAAGGGCAAAATAAACACCCGCATTTGTCGAAAGACATGCACTCATTGCAGCACATCTGTGAAACATTGCGCTCATGACAACCTCAACAACTTCCCCAACTTCATGACAAATAACTGGTTCAAAACTGCCTCAAGAGAAGTGCGAAAATGTTCCAAAGTTTCCATTCAGCTTTTTTTATTCAGCTTGCCAATACTCAATTTATTTATCAAATGTTTACATGCACTAGTTGGTTTAGACAATATAGTTGCATGGGCACTTTGCATTCTTTAGGCTTGTATTTTGCATGTATTTGGGATAACATGTCAAACGCCCAGTTTTCCATTAATGTACACACAAAATGTGTTAAAACAGAACTAGCCTGACTCTTATTCTTTCAGGCCTGAGGACTTTTGGCAGTGGCGGGAATCTTGTGCCATTCGGAGTTCTTAAAGAACAACAACTAAGAAGCTATTTTAGTGATTAGAACTTTCCCTGTTCAACTGAAATTATCTTTCATCGTCCTTTTCATTTTTAAAAAAAATCTAGGACTGAGTAGAAACAGCTTTGATGGTGTTGAGAAACGCTTGGGAAATGTGGGTCAATCCAGCTCACTGAACACCGCTGCGACAGTCCAAGAAACAAATCCAAAACGAACAGCACTTTGCATGAGAGTGAAATGGATATACACAAAGCACCACCAATACGCTTCATAAAAATTCTTAAGAAAACAGGTCTGTGAACTCTCCTTTGAAACAGAACCCCAAAATGTTAAAACCTTCACTTTGTATCTGTGGCATTCATCAAAATTGATTTGGAGCCACGTCTCCAAATTTTGAAATCTCTCTTCTCCGTGAAGCAACTTTCAATCAAATAAATATCTGTCTTGTGGCTCAGAATCGGGTGTAAATATATATCAGTAATTAAGACGACTAAAATATCAACCATAGCAACAAGAACAACAACTAAAAAGAAATTAAATAGATTTTTTAACCTCTATTTAACTAGGGGAAGTTTACTAAGCAATCATACTCTCTGCTCAGATTCATATTTATACAGTTAAACACATTCACATCTGGTAGCTGCTCTGCCAGCTCTGCTATTGCAATAGAGATAATAATAATAATCATAAACTTGATTTATATAGCACTTTTCATGAAATGCAGCTCAAAGTGATTTACAACATAAAAAGATATAAAAGAAAACAGACAAACAGAACAATTACAAGTAAACTTTTTGTCAACTGATAGTTGAGTATTAGGCAATTCAATTAAAGCGGTACAATTTTTTTTCCTGCAGATTGTAGTCAGGGCTGTTTGATTCCAGAAATTTTGGAATTGGTTCCACTTCTGATTCCAAGTATTTGACACTGATGGAGTCGATTCCAAGAGTCAATTCCATGCTATTTTTTTTCTCAATACTTGCTTCTGAAAATTAAAATAGTGGTGGTGTGTGCAGATATTGTAAAATAAATAATGCAATATGAATTAAGCACATCATATGCTACAGTGTTATGAATGACAAGGGAAACTGACACTTGCTCCTAAAAATAAATTTATGTTCATCAGTAAACTTCTCCATCACTCACTGTCTCACTTTTTTCTCCCCTTTTCTTTGGTGTAACAGAAAAGAGGAATAAGTGAGTGCTTTTGAACTATACTAAGGAAAGGTTTTTATTATCGTTGTGTACTGTCAATTTCTTGCTAATTCCCTCAAAGTTGCCTCCCCTCTCTTTAAATGCATGTGTATGCACTTTACATTTCTGGAATCAGTTCAGCTGTCTGGTATTGATGCTGCAGCTCTGGAGTCGACTCTCATTTCCCAATGCATGGAATACAAGAATCAATTCTTTTTGGGGATTGACTCCCAGGCCTACCTGTAGTCGCAAACTGGATCGGTAAACTCTATCGGCCCTGAGTTTTGTTACTCCTTGAGGGTGGACAGATATAATTTGCCGGTGTTCTTTGGCAGGAAATAGTTCCCAGTGAAACTCTTCGCTGTGGATTATTTTGGTATCCGTGTCATTGTATTTGGAAAGCGCTCTTGCTGTGGACTTTTTCACATGAGCATTTTTGACAGTTTGAGCTCCAATACCCATCCAGGCCCATTGTGTTGGGGTGAAGGGAGACAGACTGAAAACCTTGCCAAATCACACAGAAACGATCTGGATGGATAGACTGCACAAGGGCCGGCTAAATGGGAAAATATATTTTTTTTGCATTTTGGCGAATTGTTCCTTTAAGAGGGGAGATAGAGACATTTACCAGCCATATTTCTCCTGCTGGCCTGGAGATTCCAGCCATCTTTCATTACTGAATACTGAATGAACTGAATTACTGAATGAACGCTGCATTTGTACACTTTTTATCCAGAGTTATTACATCAACTTAGACACAGTTCTCCTTCCTGAAATTCACAAAGCGCCATTGACCCGGCGTTTTAGCACTTCAGCAGATGTTGACAAAGGGCACACCTCAGCGGACATGAACCTGCCTCAAATCCGTGTAATGAGCAACTAAACGTTTGAGGGATTTCATTCATGTTTTGGGAATGTCGCAGGGGTCAAGTGCGCTCTGGGATGATACCACTGACCTTCGCCTCGAATGTACATCTGAATGAAATTAGCAATTGGATTCCCCCGGCAACCCGTCTAAATCTACACGTTGGTACTCATTAGTTTTGACAGTCATTTAATCCTGTCAGGGCCCTCAAACCCTGTCATAATCCATGTTTAATCAACTGGTCTTTATCCTCTTCCCAGTCATCAGTGACAGGATTATCATTGGGGGAGACACATCTGTGGCCAATTCAAGATGCTTGCAGTTATGTGAGCGACCCTGTGAGATGATACAAGAGATAAAGCCGTTGCATTGAAGTCTCCCTCGGACATAATCCTCTCAGATCTCAACTCGGAGCCACTAAGACGTATCACATATCCACTAATCATTTTCTAAATTGTTTATTGAAAATACCGAATGTCTGGTAGATAGTAAAGCTGATGGAGGGGCGGGGGGATTCCTTTACATCGAAACCGGCGCTCGAGGTCACATGGGGCGAGTGTTTCACTTATCAACAATGCAGAACTTTGTGCGCTAGTGGGATCCGGAGTGCAAATATGTTCTGGGCTTGTTAATGGAAACAATTATTGTATTGGCTTCTATGGTTCAGTGACACAAACACCCACAAAAAAAATCGAAAACCATGCCTTGCGTCAAGTATCACTCAAAGTGCAGTAAAATTGCATCGTATTCCTGTGAGCTCAGTACATTTAACAAATAAACAAACCATGGCTGGAAACATTCAGTCATCTGAGAGGCGCGCAAAGACAGTGATTTGTGACCCCCGGAAAACTTTCATTTATTAAAAGACTCAGTGAGGCACAAATCGTTTGGTTGAGAGATCTCTCCTTTTTTGTTAATGATCTCCTTGGTAGCGCTACTTGCAAACATTTCAGAGGTGGTTAAAAAGCGATCAACTTAACCTTTCAAGCTTTCTTTGGCTTTTATTTTTTGGGGGTCAGCTTAACATCTGGTAAAAAGGGAACAAAACCAGTCAAAGTCTTGACTTGCCTCATGTATTCTTATATTGCCAGCAATGAGGCTGCATGCGTTACAGGGCTGAATAGTTAATGAAATCGCCAACAAGAGCAGCTGCAAAAACCTATCAGGGAAAGATGTTTCATACCATATTTGCAATGACGTGCACTGACAGGCTGCCTGGACAAATCCATGATCTCTCTGTCTCGTAAACCGAGCAAGACAATATTTCAAAGTGTAAAATCAAAAAGGTCAAACATTGAACTATGACAGTTATCTCTCTCTCCCTCTTGGTTTTAATTTTCTGCCGTCATGCCTTAAAGCCATTACTGCGCTGCTTTGCCAAAAGAGACACGGGACTCGCTGCGTTCATCTGCAGTATTCCTCACGCCGCCCACATCACAGCATCCCAAATGGTGCACGACTCCCCCCTGGCTTCTCCCCATCATTTCATACAACATCTGGCGCTGTGGGGCCGGCTCCAAGCTCCGGTGGAGGTCCTTGTCACTGCACACTGCAACACATCTCCTGGAAGACCCTCCACACGTAGACGACCGACGGCATCGGCGGGGTTGCATGTGCATCTGAATAACTCGCCCTCCCGTTAGTCATGCATTAACATCTGTCCACAGCTCGGCAGGACGCGAAAAGGGCTCCTTTTCATTTTCTTAGGAGAGCAGGGGTTGGTGCTCTGTTTTGTGTTTCTGTGTACGGTAAGGAATGGCTGCACTCGTGTTTGAAGACGATGATGCACTGCAGCATGGAAAGAGTTTGCTCCTGCGGTCGCAGCTTGGTACGAGAGCAGTTGTGATTCATGGTTATTTTGCACACGTTTTGGCTGGACTACTGCAACACTGAAAATTCATATTGGTTTAATCTTGTACATCCTATCCTTACAGAAAAAGGCCCCCACTCCCTCCAGAAGCAGGATTCAATAAAGCAATGATAAGGCCCGAACCTTTATTTGTGAAATGTCTGCCAATGGATTATGTGCACCATTTTCATTCTTCGGAAAGAGGAAAGTGAAGTTTACCGAATCAAAGGATGTGCAGAATGTTATTTCTTCTAAACCACACAAGATTAATCTCAACTGGCAAGACTAGTGTAACACAAAACGTACCTAACTTCTTTAAGTTTCACTGACCTCTCTTCCTAAATCAGATTTTCTTTGAGGAATTTTGTAGGATAAATACATACAAGAGATCTGGGCACTTATTGGGTACAAATAACTCACCAGCAATGCTACCAGCATTTACATGTCTGTTAGCATTACAGAGTCAATTAATTTTTACCTCTTTCCAGCATGTCGACAGCAGAGAGGCAGATATGGAAAAATCAAGATGGTAAATATCTTGACAAGCTCACGAATATACAAAATAGATGTTCAGATTTGGTTCACCATCTATCTAAAACGTTGTGGTTTGGATGGGAATCGACAAGCGGAGGAGGAGGAGGAGTGTTCACTAGTACAGTATATTTTTCTCGCTTGGCCACATCTCTTTGTGTGTGTGTGTGTGTGTGTGTGTGTGTATACATGAGACCAGAAGAGGAGGTGAAGTGTGGTCTTGAGAGCCTCGTTCCAGTACAATTTGTTCCCTCACCGAATTCAAATCATGGAGCTTGAATATAAATATGTCCGCTGCTCACATGACGTCCAGCCTTTGATGCTCCAGCCACAGTGCAACAAGCATGGAGGAGTCATGTCTAGATAGCTAAGTAGCATGCAAGCAATAAAAAAAAATGCACAATTAAATGAAGAACAGCAATTAAAATGATGGTTCGTTTGCTTCTGATATAAAAAAAAATATACATCCAGGCATTACTGTGCTGAATATATAAAGACAGATTATATAAAGTGTTTTGGCATTGTGCCTTCCTTTGCTTTACTGTTTCCTCAGGCCATAAAAGTTTGTCTGAGAGCTGAAGATTGTCCTGATGTGCTCCATGTGCAATCGTTTGTCTTGAAAAACACAATATTTTCAGCTGTAATCTATCAAAAAAAAAAGAAAAAAAAAGAAAAAAACTTTTTGGTTTAGACATCTATCAATCTGGTCATTGGCAAGCTATCTTAAGTTTTACTTTGTCATATATTCTTTGCTGTTGTGATCCTGTGCAATGCATTGTGGTCCGGTTTTGAGGGACTGCACTATGTCAAACCAGGTGGTACACATCTTTATGCACATGGCTCATCCTAAGCATTCCTCTGCAGGTCATTGCTCAAAAGTGGTCATGCAACGGAACTGTTCAAACCGAAAGCAATAATTCCTGTGAGAAGAAAATGACATACATTAACTTGGACGTATCTTTATCTTTAAAATATCACAACTGGTGAGCAGATATGAGGCGTATCAGAAGCTGTGACAGTGTTTGATATGAGAGTCCTGACGAATGATTCTTTAATGTGGTGGATAGCTCCTGCGGACCGAATCCGAAAGAAGGAATTTCTGCTCGCGTCTCTCTCACTGTCTGACAGCGGGAGCCGAGGGGTTGCCTATCCTGCAAGTGGAAACTTCACCTCATGCAAAGATAAGAAGGGGAAGGAGGAGGAGGAGGAGGGGGAGGGGGGTCTGCAGCTGGAAGACATTATGAGTACCAGTCATCCTCGCTGGAAAAGAAATAGACAAGGAAGAAAAAGAAGAAACAAGAAAATAAGAGACAACCTTCAGATATCCTCAGATGTTATTTATTAGAGAGGAGAAGCCCCCCGGTTCATTATTGGATGTACTTGCCTGGAGACTGAACCGAGCTGAATTCAGTCCCTTTTATGATGCTCTGGCTCAATAAACCTCTGACAAACGCTTTACTTCATTATCACTCTTTCATCACTTTAATTACCATAATGGCCAAAGGTGATCGGACCCCAAAGCTTTCAAACACAGAGCCTGAAATTCAGCCATCTTTTAAATCTTTCAAATCATCTTTTAAATCTCTTCAAACTTTTCACAGAAAGGCATTTACAAAGTCAATTTTTGCCTTTTACTCCTAATCTAATTGTCTGTTTTCTTTTTGTTTGACTCTGGAATTAATACAATTCAAATTTTTTGGTTTGTTTGTTTCATATGGTTGTATTATCATTTGGTCTTCACTTCTAAATCTATTCAATATGTCCATGAACTGCCCATTCTCAGTATGACTGGCAAATGCTAATCTTATTGGAAAATATGAACTCTGGGAAAATGACTGCGCACAATGCTGCCAGTGACTCTTGAGCAAGGCATTTAACCCCCTACTGTCAACAGCAGAGGACTGATTGTACTGGACAATTCCAAGCTTATAACTTTGCATATATGATGCAGGGCTTTGCTGAAAAACAGCAGACACCCCTGTTAGGAGAAACAGAAGCAAAAAAATATATACAGTGTACCAGATGATATAATAGCACTTGCAATCATAGAGGTAAATCTTCATGCATGTATCCTACATCTACTCAGTGTTACTACTGCAGACCAGATCTTTCCTGAATGCTAAATAATCGCATTAGCATTCTGGGAAACAAAACTGTGTCTCCTCCAAACCAGCTACGAGACCATAACATGTAACTCTGCTGGTTGAATGGAGATCAAAACTATATTTTTCAGAACAGTTCCTGTTTGTAACAGAGTGGGAACGATTACTATCACAAAAAACACCAAAATAAAATGTTTCTAGTTTTCATCTTTTTGTTTATTTACGGGGTTAAAAAGAGAATGGGTGGAGAACTATTGGCTAATATTTAACTACACACCACTAGATATACAGTGATATGCAGCATTACGTCGCTGTGGCCTCAATGCTGCCTGCGGCGAGTGTGATTGGTTTAAGAGATACAAACAACCTTGAGAGTTTTTCCCCCTTTATCCCACAATGATGATGCCTTTTGCCAGACACACTGGCACAGCGCTGTGGAGAAAGGCCTGGCCAAGTGAGACCAGGCAGTCTCTCACTCTCAGAAGAAGTGCCAGTGTAGCCGATGCCATCAAAAATACTTGGGGAGAAAAGGAGTCCTGTTTGGGATAATTCTGAGTTAAATGGTCTGAAGTCAGACTGCCGCTGAGTCTGCTGGTCCATTGTATTTGTGCACCGCAAAATGAAGCGGTCCTGACTTTAAATTAGTTGAGAATGTTAAGAAATTATTATTTTTCATTTGTACGGCATTATATCTGTCAGAAATATAAACAAAACGCATACCTGTTTTGAACGTCTATCATTTTAAAGCTTTAAAAAATACCACACCTGCCAAAAATACTAGAACAAAAAATGAAGAATAAACTAAAAATTAACTGAAATTGAAATAAAAATTGGAAACTATATAAAAATAAAAACTGATGAAAAATCCCAGACTGCACAGACTATTTTGAGTCCCAGTGGCTATGAATAAAGCTGTGGATCCCCTGCCAGCCTGTGGTACAAAATACCAAAGGAATGCCAGGCTCTGTAACTCCAGCAGAACAAATGTACAACATTTATAGTGGGTGTCCGTTCTTCCATGGCAGAGAGGAATTGGGGAAATTATCTGTCTGAATGTCTTCATTTATACCCAAGAAAGTTTTATATCCCACTGTGAAAAGTGCGACCAAAGATTACCAGCCCTGATAATAACTCATCTGAATTCGCCTGGAACTGCACTTGTCAGCACTTCTCCCCCCAGTTCTCTGGAAAGCTCCGTGTTTCCACACTTCTCTAGCCGTGTGAAGCTCTAATTATACGGGTTATCCAGATGTACCCACAAGGCACTGGGAGAGGAAGTGCCACAGCCACGCTGTGATGAGGAAGCCTGCGTGGGTGCGACAGAGTTCTGGTGTGGCACCTCATACGCTTTGTAACATTTTAGACAGTTGAAGCCCTGTTCGCCGTGGAGCCGCCACCTACATTTCCTCACAAGCTAGCACGCACTCTTGAAATTATATTCATTACACATGGTGCACAACTCCATGTGAAAACCTCAGTCGTTTTCTCCGTTATGACGTTACAGCGAGGCTGAAACATTGACCAGTGCTGTTGGCTGTTCATGAGCCTGGAAGCTTTTAAATGCAGAATGAAGCTGAAGGATTTCATTCCAAAATACTAAACACCCATTTTAAGAATGAACTTGAAGTTCATCATTTAATGTTTTTAAAGTGCTGTCTGTGAAGGCGTTACCACTTTGTCAATGTAAGCTTCCCTCTATCCCTTTAAAAAAGGAGGAGATGTTACTTTCTTTAGTCTTTATGTCTCATTTTGGAATGAAACTTCTCTATTGTTTCCCCCGCTTGACTGACTGAAAGATATGTTTGCCCATAATTAGATGATCCCACAGAGAATAGCATGTTTTGTCATCACCCACTTAACTCAACCAATCAGTGTGGATTTAGTGTCATTAGATCATCTTCTGGAATGGCGCCATCCCTCTAAGAGTGCGGTGTCAGAGACACAGAGCCGATGGTGGGAATGATAAATTATGGAGCAAGGGGCAACTCTACCTCTCCCAGTATTTATGTCAGCAAACATGGAGGACACATGTAGATAAATTCAACAACTTACACATCATAACCTTCCCAGTGATGCCTGTGGTTTGTACTGTTCCAATTCCCTTGCACAGAGTGTGGTATGTCTGTTGCCAAATTTTTATCGGCATTTTTTTCTGAGGGGAACTGAGAAAGGGTCAACATATCAAGGAGCTTTAAGCAAAGTCTGGGGGATAAAGCACATTTGGGAGTCTACTTTATGACAGTAATGTAAGCATAGCCTGAGTCAAGTTTTATGATTTCTGACGTCATATACTTGTGTTATGACTGTGGAGGCTCGTGCCACGCCAAACGCTTTTCACAGACTGAGCGCCACATTCTGAGTAAACTCTGAGAAAAATAATACGGATGTTACAGATGAGAACCGAGCCCAATCAGCATGATGTGGTCGTGGCAGAGAAGGTCTGTAGCAGTAGAGCTCCATGCCACCAAACAAAAAAAGTCATAGGCATGAAATGTGTGTTGTAACCTCGTTCCCCGGCTTTCTATTCCTTACAAGGAACGTTCCTGACTGTTGTGGAAAAAGGGAGGAGATTAATAAGACCCTCCCACTGTCCTGCCATTGGTCTCTTGAGCTGTCTATCTGAATTTGAACAGGAAAGCATAACTTGGTAATTGTCCCAATGATTTGCACAAGTCACTTCAAAAGCATGTTTGAATATTGCCTCTGAGATCTCCATATTTTGTTGACCACTCGTTTTTTGCTCTCACGGTTTCCCTGGAGAAATATATCGAGGGGCGGACAGAAGCAGAAACGGAAACCCAAAAATTCTGTGTATCCAGCAAAAACAGAAATTCAAGGAAATAGGAGAGCTTCGCTGTGGTTGTGCATGTTGTTGTACCTCTGGAGGCAGAAATAATTTCATGGGTTGACTTAAAATTCAGTGGGAGGAGCCAGAAAAGCATATTTTTCTTCTTTGGTAAAATTATGACAAGTGAAGTTTAAAAAAAATATATCAAATAGTCTGATGTTTTAAGTCAGACTTCCTCAGATATATTTCCTCATTGGCTGGTTTACATTTTGACGTCATGACAATATGGCTGCCCACTCCATAAACAGTAAAAATAATAGCATCTTGTACATATTGAATGCTTTTAAAGACATTATTTTTTATGTTCTTGGATCAATCAATGTACCAATACAGTGAACCTATGCATGTAAAGTTAGTTGTTTTCAACATTTGTTTACCATTAGCAAGCTTGTTAGCATTAGCACACGTCCAAGTTTTGTCACCTTGTAATGAAATTTTCACGATTTGTGACCTCTCATGTTCTACCACAGTTGAACGCAGCATTAAGCCCAGTAAAGGCAGGAAGTAAAAGAGGATGTAGCTATGAAGCCTAGCACTCTTACTTCTAACTAAAAATAATGCAATAGCCTGACTAGAATGTCTAGGTTAGCTAGTTAGCATAGCTGACCTGACAAGATCATGAATGCCTCGGTCACAAATGGATGACCAAGGCCTCCTTCTTCTGAGTGGCTGACGTTTCGCTACTGATGAGCTAACTTGCACTCTGAAAAACTTCAGCTAAGATTAGACCTGCATTCATTTATTGGTTATTTGGTGTACATGAGTTCAAATGGCATGTTCCAACTTGCCCAAACAAATCAAAGAAATGCCCCAATGTTTGAATGTCATACGTAGTGTGAACATGGCCTAGGCCACATGTGGGTCTGCTGTGTTCATTTCAGAGTCCCACTGGAAGAAACCATTGCTTGATCGTTGGTAATTAACCATTCGCTGAAATCTACCCTGATCAATCTCTGCAAATCAGACCACATGTTTATAAGATAGCATGTGCTGTGTGATGTCTCCAACTGGGGCTTCAAGCTCTGAACAGTCCTGACAAAGATCTGCTTTGTTCAGGAGAGGACGCGCTCTCTATCTGGATAGTGTACATCTTGCTGTGGGTGGTCTGGTGGCTCCATGCAAAATTACATGCATTCTGCACAGCTGTCGCTCACTCTGGACCTATAATATCCATTTTATAGGTTGGACTGACTTAGCAGTTTGTAAAATCTGTCTGGATCAACCACTTCCTGTTGTTCTCCTCCAGTAGATAGACCGTGATTGATTGATAGACTGGGATTGTGAAATTACATGGTTCTACTGTCATTCTGTGAAGATATTGGGTAGCAAAGCTTTCACATCCTAGACAGCAAATGTGCAATCTAGGAAAACTGTTTTAGAAATATGTAAGGCTTGCACCCTGAATGGTCTTAGCATGTAGAATGCCAAAATTGTAATAAATGTGTGAATAGGATTATTCTTATCTAAGACACATAGAACCATCTTAGTCTTAAAACTTTATAAATAATGATTCCACAACATCCACCCTTTATTTGGCTGTCTCAACTTTAATGTCCAATGCAGAGTTTTTTCTGGATTAGTGTGAATTAACTTCATTTCAACCACTTGGAACTTTGTTTTTCAACCAGTTGTAACTGAACTGGTTGCTTTTGTCTTCAAGATAAATATTCCAACAAAAACTGATTCACTCATTGCAGTACACCCTATTTAAGCATTTGTGCCAAACAATGAGCAATGACCAGGCCAAACAGAGCAAATACAGTACGCCTGCGTTGTGTTATAGAGGGGCTCAGCTGAGCTCACTCGTCATGTCTATAAAGCATTGTGTTTTTGTTTGACACACAGTGCTGGGAAAATCAACTTCCCGTCCCTTGAAATGGGATTGCCCAACGGGATTATTTCATCACCAATTTATTACCATCTAATCCTGGAGATTTCTGTCTTGGCATGGCATTTCTCTCAGACAAACAGACAGAAGAGGGTGGACATGGGTTTCGGGCTCTTAATCATCAGCTCTCCCAGTGATTCAGCTTGTGAAAGTGGGATCCTTCCTCTGTCTTCTTGTCACTCTTTAGTTCTTTTGATTTGTCTTTTTCTATGAAGTTTTGCAAAGGACTGCTCTCTAATAATGGCATTGGCTTTGTGGTTTTGAGTCAAACAGTAATGAAGTAGGAGCACATTGTTCAAGAAGATCACTGAACACTGTGGGGCCTGCAATTAGTTTGCATATAAAATGACAAAACACAGAAGAAAAATGATTGTGAGTCTAGGTGAGCTTTTAAAAAAAGCAAAGGATCTCACCAAGAGTGAAAAAAAAATCAAATCAAAATCACTACTGAATTGGATAACAACAGCTGAAGGAAAACAAAGCTCAACGAGGTGGAAAACTGCATTCCATAAACAATATTTATCTTCACCATTGAAGTCTGCTTCATTACAGAAGCTGATTTGGTGGAATAATGTTCAACCACTTTACAGACGTTGTGCTACACTTGATCTGAACCGCTCCTAAAATCAGAACTGCTAAAAGCTTGAAAAAACTTTACTGGTCCCCACTGTCACACTGTACTTATTGCCTAGACTAATAAGCACAGAGGGGTGATCCAGCCCAGTCTGGTTGATGAGTTTGTTGTGAATAATAGCCCTCAGTTCAGATGTAGCACAAGCGCTAACAACTGCATCTGACAGAATCCAGACTGAGGGGAAAAACTTGGAGTGCAGGGACTTCACGAGGAGTAGCCAGGCAATAAAACGCAGCATATGTATGTATTGGCCAACCTTGATTTAGTCTCATACCCATTACATACTGTTGAACGGCTCTCCTGGGTCAAGTCAGCAAATCACAGAACAGAGTGTTTGGTCAGAAAATACAAAATGCATAAAATCAGTTGGAAGCTGAAACAATAATTTTGGTTAATTTTGCTGAAAAGCAGTGCTAAATGAACATGTTGGATGCAACTCAAATAATGGCAATCCAAGTATAAGATATCTTTGGCTCATGTATGAATGTTTAATGTGTGTGTCTTGTATGTTTTTTTTTTTTATTTTGTTTATTTTGTTTGTGCATGGTGCTGTATGCCTTAATATAAGCCAGTTTTCCCCGACAGGGATAATAAAGACTTGAAGTTGAACTTTAACTGGAACCTGAAGTTGACTCTGCTTGATAATTCACCAGTGTGGCAATAAATAATGAAGCCAATAACCGTAAACTAATGATAGACATTTCCATTTT
The DNA here is from genome assembly GCA_900302535.1 of Neoniphon sammara. Taxonomy (NCBI): domain Eukaryota; kingdom Metazoa; phylum Chordata; class Actinopteri; order Holocentriformes; family Holocentridae; genus Neoniphon; species Neoniphon sammara. The sequence goes on from OMKZ01026849.1 coordinate 15,841, forward strand.
TCTTTTCCCTGTTCGGTCTGCTCTTTATGATAAACAGTTTCTTTGCAAAATGAGATTTCCACTATTTTAAAAGTGTGACACGTCTTCTCATAAAACGACTGCTGCATTGAAAGTTAAACTCACAGTTGAGCTTTAAGTTGTAATTAATTTGTTTTATTGTTTGCAGTAAAACAATGTTTTCAATGGTGTTTTCACCTTTTAAATATTGAGCAATGATCCCAAGCAGTTTTTCTACACAATTTTTATTCTGTGATTTGGAATGCAACCTTTCAGTTTGTTTAGTAAATATCTGCACATGTGCAGCAAAGACAGAGGGAAGTGTAATTTGATCATAATAAATCTCATGACCTAGATTTCTGATTTCGCCACTTTGTGCAGAGCTTGTTCTGTAACCCACTCTCCAATGCCGACATTTTAAATGTTTTTCCACAACATTTTCCTCATCACGCTCATGTAACTCATTTTCCACCTTTATCCATCGTTGAGGAAATCACATGTAGGAGACGAGGAATTCCCAGACAGTAAAACGTATCCCGAGAAACATGAGCCATCTCTAGACTCGGTTCTGCATCTCCAGATTACCCAGCATCCTCCTTGATTCCATACGGTAGCTCGTATATCACACAGGTTTTATAGAGGCGAGCCGTGCGTGGGTGGGTGAGACAGTATCCAGTTAGTGCAGTGATAAACTTCACAGCCAAGGGCAGAGAGTCCGGCGCTCGGATCGGTGGCCTGCGAGACATTACTTATCATTTGCTTTGGTGAATAACAGACCTTGTTCTTTAATGTGGGCTCTTGTGATCACGCCAAGCTGCACAAAGCAGCCGTTCAACCCACAGCAAAGTGTGGTTACGGAGGAATCCCTTTACCCCCTACCCTTAAGCCTACATTCAAACCCCCTCCTTCCCTTCTGGATACTGCCCCACCATTTCTTTGGGTACTGGAGATGTGGAGTTAGTAGCTGGCACAGGACATAGTATATACGACTTTGTGGGCTGCGAATCCTCACTGTGGCAATCAGGGGTGCATTGGACTGGACTGCAGACACCAAGTGGGCTGCTGCCAGTGCTTTGAACTGTGAAAATAAATACTGAATAGGGCCACGTTGTGCTAGCCAGGCCCTGAGTCCTATAGTCATCTGTCTTGGTGTACACACCGGTGGGAGTGTTTGCCTTGGACTTAGGCCACTGCATGTGGTAGCTGCAAGATTTTTCTCGCACTGGATCACACTTTTTGAGGGCGCATTTAATAAAACCGGCTGAATAGAAGCGGGAAGAATTCCGACTCATTTTGCACATGTGATAACTTTTCCTCTGCTCCGTCTGTCTCGGCCCTTGTCAAGGATGAGATTTGTGCAAACATCCAGGGCTATCTCAGTGTCTGGTAGAGACGTTTGTTTGACGGCTGAAAGAGAGATCACTGGGGTGAGAGGATGTGGGCCACTCAGAGGAAGGAGGCAAACGAAACACCTGGGACAGGTCGATTTGGATGTTTGGATGAAGGGAAGCTTGTCCGGTGGCCAGCGCTCTGTTTCTTCCACAGAGATGAGGAGAGCTGGCAGTGCTGTGCTGTGCTGTCCGCTGCTGCACGGTAGTCTCAAGAAGAGGGTGAGAACAGGAGATTGGATGTCAGAATAAACTGTTCGGGGGCGTTTCCGAGGACTGAACTCTTACAGGTCCCCTGTTCCCTTAAAACCACACATCGGTTTATCTGCTGTAGTGTAAACCAAATCCAACATATAAAAAACAGCATGATTGAATGGATTAAAATCTAGGAGGTGTTTGGGTTTAACGAGCTACAGGGAGGATTATGGGGTCTGCCATGCATACTTTGCTCTAAAATGCCCCGCTCTGTTTTGATTGGAATATCCTTTTCCACTCAAATGTTGTTTTTCAATTTAGTAACTCTCCACAGGCAGAAGCACTCTCAGGCATTTTGGATTGAGTGCATACTTTGAGTTGTGAGTTTGTATCAGGCTCTTGATGTGAGTCAGGATGTCATCATCTCGCTCTTTGCCTTCTTTCCTGTCTCTCCTGACTGAATCATCTACCTTTTATGCGTCCAAGAAGCAGGGATTCGCTGAGCGTGCATGCACTTTTTAATCACCGCATTCATACACTTAAACGCATTCGCAGCTGGGAGTCACCCAGTGCAACCGCATTCTGAAAGTGTTGGACGCTGAACAGTTCCATTGGAGCAATCGGAGTAATCCTCGGCCCAGGTTCTCACCACTGGCTTCATTTGAATTTATAATACAGCTGGATGATCTGGCAGCTTAGATTGCTTAGTTGTGTACTGCAGAATGCAAAGTGTTTGTCATGTGATTTTGAATCCAATTTTTTTTCCTTGCGTCTTTCTTTTCCCATCTTTCTTTTCACTCTGCATTGCACTGGTGCCATGAAATAATGTGCATCGTAGTGTTTCCATTCAGTTATGGTAAATGCATTGAAACCCTACAGCACTTCTAACCTAGACACGCTAAATTGTGGTCTGAGTGCATAAAAAAACACAGACAAAAACATGAAATGCAAAGATACATATGTAACTAACTCTCACAGAAACCGTCTGTACGCACATAAATGCTTTCGGCAATGTGAGTCAGAAACTGCACCAGCTTTTTAAAGGACTAGACACTTATCCAGTGTGGTGGGTGCAGCTATTCTATTTTGTGTGTTTCCATCTCACAACACAGGCCCCAAAACTCAGCTGTCACTGCTACTGGGAAAGCATGCCTGCACGGGGCTTAAATGTCACACGAGCATTCTGCAGTTAGTGCCTGCCAACAAAAGCCATCAACTTCAATCAAATGCTGATAGGAAACAGATCGAATCCTAATTGGAGAAGTTTGCATCAAGATCCCGGTGACATTTTTTGGTACCAAGATGTGGTGGGCTGCTTTGAGAAAGTAGCTCGTTTTTGCTTTGGTGTGCGGATTGCGATCCAGAATCAGATTATCGTAGCTGGCATTCCTTTTTCCAGACTCTGCTATTTCCCATCTGTCTGGAACCGGCTTTATCCCGTCTTCAGCCATGTGGCATTTCGTGTAGTGGATGAGAAATGAAGCATATTCGACTAAATGGGGGAGATAAGCACGTGACAGCCAATCTGTCTTTCTGAGAAACAGGTGCTCCAATAGTTTTACGGATGTCTTTGTATACATTTGGAGGAGGATCGTAAGTGCTTCTCGTGTCTGCTGTAAAAAGAATTCATGGCAGCCCACCGCAAAGAGGCAAAATGCTCATATCTCTGACATGAAGATATTATGATAGCAATGTAGGATAAAAGTGCCAGATGTTAACATTAAATCTAGATAACGTCAACTGTGTTTTTAACAGGGGAGTTTCAACAGGGGGAATTTCACAAAATGACCTTTTAGGCTTTTCAGAGGCACATGAAAGGAACATCCCCATTCATGTCTGCTATATTTTTTTTTACATAAAATAAAATTTAAAAAATATATATATATGGACATCCAGTCTGGGATAAAGATTCATTGATTAAATATAAGATCACTGAACTATAAACCAGCAATGCTTAAATTGATGATGTTACATGCATTTTTTCAGCATCACTGTACTTTGTTGTGAAATAACATTAAACAGCTTTTTTATCTCCTGAGGCTATGCTGGGGTCTGGAACCCAAGGATGAAACCTCTGTAGATCTTCCCAATTAATGATTGTTAGCCAGCTAGAAGGCCAAGTCTTCAGTCCTCCAAAGACTATACCTCTGTAGACCATTTCCACCCCTGAATTGGGACTCAGCCACAGACACACACTGGCACAGCTGTAGTACTAGATTTCAGCCTTGGACTTGAGAACACTTTTGAGCTTTGGACTTGTCTGGGTCTCGTGACCATTTTGACTCAGACGTGTATTGGTCTCAGCCACGACTGGATATTGACTTGATTTTTCTAAACATATGAAAAATGGGTAATTTCACTGACGGTTTATTTTCTCTCCAGCATCACAATTTGGATTTGGACCGATGGACTGATAAGTCAGTTTGGACTCACTGATTCACTGGATGTTGAAGGTTGAAGGAAGCTGCTGCAGATAGACCTACATCTCTGTGGAAAAGATGAACGTTGTTTATTGGCTGCTTAAGCTGGACTAGATACGCGCTTGTCTTGGTCTTCACTTGGCCTCGACCGCCTTTGGACCATCTTGACATCATCTTGGACCACGGTGGTCTTGACTTCACTCCTTTGTTCAAAACCACCTGAATGAAGACTTAGGTGCAGAACATTTTTCACTTCTTTCCAACTTTAAAACAGGCAGCCGTCCTCGAGGAGATGAGCCCAATGTGGTTTTCATATTCACTGACTCGGTGACTTCATACACTGATTGGGGACACACTTAATGTGGTTCATTACAAATACTGAAGGCCTGAAGAGGGGCTGGATTTAGAAACCTGACTCTGGCATAACAGTAGTTTACCAAACCCTCTTGTCTGTTTAGAATTGAATCAGTGAGCAGCTGTTCCCGTGTTGAGTGACTATTCCTCAGCAGACCGTGGCTGTTTTGCCTGGCCGGTGCCAAGTGCCAGGCAGCGTTTGGCTGAACTCATTGCGCTGCGAACCCTCTGCCACGCACGTGTCTTTGATTCCTGTGTAAGGCTCAAATAGCGACATCTTCTTGACATCACAGATGTTGGCCATTAATAGCACATGTTTGTCATCTTTTTTTTTTTTTAATCCTGTATCCTAATAGCCCTTGAACTACCTTTTTTTTTTATCACTTATGCTTCCTTCATTTCTTGGACTAACATCTGAGAAAGTGCTAAATGATTTAGTGCCTTGTTTGACTAATGCTCACACGGAAAGAGGAATATAATGTTGTCCTTGTGCGAAAGTTACGCCTCTCTGTGATGACTAATGCCCATGTTACAAATGGTCGTTTTTCAACTTTTGCTTGGGTAATTAATTAGGATGACAAATGATAGGATGTGAGCATGTGGCATTGCCTGTGAGGCTCCAGGGGACAGGATCTGTTGATTATCGTACAATGGATTCGTCTTCATTGTCTTTTTTCAGGGATGGAAGATCGTGCCGCAAACATTTATTTGTACTTTGCCTATTGTTAAATATTCACACATTTTGAGATTCCGATTCTTGGGCAAAATCTTAGAATGATGTTTGTTATTCTACAGAGAGCTGGGCCATATTTTTCCTATTATCATTATCCTACTGGTTGTGTTTACAGCTTTTGCATAATTGGCATGAGGTATGGATACTTGAGACAACAGCAATCTCAGAAACTCATACACACTGTCTGTTTCATTTTTTGTCAGGGAATCGACACACACGACTGTATTTAGAGCAATGAAAGCAGTAAAAAAAGTAACTACAGCATACTTATTGACTTGGTTTGAAATTAGACATTTTCCAAAGGACGGAAAGAGCTCAAGAAATGATACAAAAGATTCAAAACACATGCGAAGCTGAGCTGCTGGACAGTTTTGAGAGAGGCCTGAGACTGGGGTGGTTGAAGTGGTTTAACCATTTGCCTGAAGTGTGTGAGCAAATGTAAATGTTTGAGGTAATCTGGGGATACTTTGAATTCTGAAAACAATGTAATTAGCTCCCAGAGATTACATGATCATGGGGATTTCCAGCACATCCTAATAGACCAAGTAAGAACACCGAAACAATATGAGTGCAGTAAAAAACATATGGGCAGTAAAGGCACATGCCTTTAAGTTCATAAGAATACAAGTTTTAACTCTTACTTTACAAGACAAGTGGACTAAAGCGCTGTTTGCATGACATTACATTAATGGAGACCTCCAGAAAGATTTATAATAAATGCAGAGATCATTTGAGATTGTAATCCTCTGTAAGTGTGGCCATGCAGGTAATTTGTAAAGCAAAAATCCAGCATAAATTCCATATTATACTTGGGTGAAAACAGCTGTCTCCTAATAATATTGATCTTATGCAAATCAATCACCGTTATCATTTCAAATGAATTCGTTTTTGGTACAATGTTTGTTTTTTCTTCTTTTCCTTCAAGGTGCGCATTTCTGTCATGAAAATTGAAGGCTTTATTAGAATCTACAGAGAAAATAAATGCAGAAAAATCAGAAAAGTGACACATTGTACAGCCATGACCTCATTCAACTGTGTCCAGGGCGATGTCAACAAAATATGGTAAGAGGTTGGGGTGAATTGATGAATTACACAAAGTTACTGTCCCATGCACACAGGGCCGAAGAACACATTCTTATGATCTGGGCAGCAGTTAGATTCATAATCACTTTCACACCAGGTAGCTGCTCAGTACATCCAGTGCAGTGTATGTTGGCCATAAGCAGCTTGGAGCGGTTTGATGTTGAGCGCACTGTCTAATGACACCTTGGCAGCAGTTACAGTGGGAGGACAGAGAGTCAAGTTTGCTTCTTTCACCTGAAACGTCCAAGCCTGTGATCTGATCACAAAGTTTCCATCTCTATCTCTGACCATCAGAGTATTACTCCTCCCACAGAGTTTTGTCAGCTGTGGACCTGAGGCTACATGGACTTAACAGATCTTCACGCTCAGTTCCAGTAGCGGGTACACAGCAAAAAATCTTCAACCTAACAAATCTTTCAGTCTCATATCCAGCCTTAAAATTTTGTTTTTCTTAAAACAAGTGAAAAAATCAGGTGCCCCAGTGGTTCACCAGGTACAGCACGTATGATTTACTATCAAGGCTCAGTCCTTGGTGCAGCGGTCTGGGTTTGAATCCAGCTCGGGCCCTTTGCTGCGTGTCATCCCCTCTCTCTGCCCTGACTTTCATGTCGCTCTCTGCTGTGTCTAGTAAAGCAGTTTCACTTGTTTCAGGAATTTTTCTGGTATAAATATGTTGAAATAAGGCAGATCAGCCCACTGGGATCAACTCTTGATACACAAAAATTCTGTAAACAAGTGGATTAGCATTGGAAACAAGTGGGATTATCTCATCCCACTGGCAGATTTTTCACTTGCTCGAAGAAAATATTTTAAGACCAAATGAATGAGATTAAATGGTTTGCTCAAATGGAGATTTTCATATCTGATATTGATGTGAACTGACAGCACTGTTAAAAAAACGAAACAGAAGTCATCGTATCTGTTTTTGTCCTTCCTTCTCCTGCTTGTTTGAAACACCTTCTGGTTACAGAACCTGTCTCACAGTTTGACAGACCTGAGGCCTTTCCACAAATACCAGTTTACAAGCTATTTTGCTTTTTATTCTGTTGTTGTGTCTCTGTTCTCCATGCTAACTCCAGCTTAGCCACGATGCCATAGCACCAAACTGTCTCAAGTAAACGATGTAAGATTAACTTATTGGCATGACAAAGCTGACAAATTTCTGGTTTGAGCATTCAAACACAAGTTGCATGTAAGCTGCGTGCCTCGGGGTTTGACTTTGTAATACATATCCATGTGGTCCAGACTGGAATTGAAAAAATGCAACTCTGTGCAGCTTCTTGCTGATTAAAAAACATCAGATCTCTGTCACATGTGAGGGGAAAAAATCACAAGTGGGATGCTTTCAGTCGCAGGTTGAACAGAGCCAAAGAGCTGTCTCTGCGTGAATTAATTTATATTTCACTTGCATTTTGTGTTTCATAATGAATCAATTGAAATTCTTGCATATATCATAATTTTTGGAGGAGAAGATGCAGAGATCCAATAACACTGGCAAACATCTTCAGGGCTCTGCCATACTTTATGCATAAATACTCCAGTATTCAATTTACAGCAGAGATAGTGCAAAAGAAATCTTAACAATCGTTTGAAGGCTCACTTGTCCCTTTTTTGCCAACCAAAACAATACAGTCTGTTTGTCTTCCAGCTATGGAAAATGGATTACAGCTTATTCCCCTCTCAAGCTTCCAGCTTTTGAGTTTAACTTTTGATGGTAATAGAGGAAAAAAGTGATCGTCCAAAGTCTGCACCTCTGAAAGGTCAGGTCCAGACTGGAACCAAAATACCCTGCAAGTCACCGGGTTCACAGCTGTCCCATGCGGTCCGTGACAATGACATTTAAAAGCAGTGAATGGCAAAATCATCACACATGCAGACAGAGTGCTTGGTGTTCATTCATGCAGGGTTTGGGTTTCATAACAGGATTCAAGACGTGAAGGTTCACCCTTTTTGACACCGCCGTCCTGACCTGCACCAATACAGGCAACAGATAATTCCTGTTTACATTGTCATTTCCAGACCTGAGCAGAGTTCAGTTCAATCTCAATCCATGTGAAATAGCCCTATGTAAGTGAGAGGCACAAAAAAAAAGACGAAGGTATTCCATTTCCTGTTTATACAAACTGATGTGGAGACCTTTCATTTTCCTAAAGACCCTCCATTTTCTTGGTTTTCTTTCCTTCCTGCCCGCCTCAGGAGCTCGACCCTCGGCTGCATCCCGAGTGGCTGCAGCACTCTCCGGATTATTATCTCTATCTCTCTCTAATTAAATTTGCTGAAAGGAACCATCTGACAAATTAAGTTGGAGGCAGCTGGCATTGTGATGAGGAGGCTGGCTTCCTGCCCCCATTGGTTTGAATGGGCTTCCGCTGCCACACTGCAAAAAAATCTCTTTTAACAAGTCATTTTCAGTGTTAAAATCTTGTTTTTCTTCCAAGAAGGTGACAAAAATCTGCCAGTGGGTTGAGATAATTCAATTGTTTTCCAATGCAGTTTCACTTGTTTCAGGAATTTTTCTGGGAACAAGTATAAATATGTTAGAACAAGACAAAATAATGCAGAACAGCCCATTTGTTTCAAGACAGTGACGCTTCATTCATGAAAATATTGAAAACAAGCTGATTAGCATTGGAAACAAGTGGGATTATCTCATCCCACTGGCAGATTTATTCACTTGCTTGAAGAAAAACAAGATTTTAACACTGAATATGAGACTGAAGGATTTGTTAAGACAGAGATTTTTGCAGAGCGGCATGGCTGTGGCTGTCGCACTGCTAATA
>OMKZ01026851.1:0-12383 GCA_900302535.1 Neoniphon sammara
CTGTTTATCTTTGTTTATCTTTGTTTGGTTGAGTTTACAGAAGATTTTCAGGAATTTAGAAATTAAGAAGCATGTTTTGCAATTTTGCAATTTGATTCTTTGTGTGTCCTTGTAAACCACATTCTGTGTGTCAGAGGAGGGGTGTGAAAGCTAGAGAAATCTTTTAAGTAGAAGAGGCAACCCCATTTGTTTCTATGACCATGTATAGAAGCCTTTTTTTTTTTTTTTTTGGCCAAATCCAATATGGCAATGGATCATTTCATAGAAACATCAGTAGGATTATGGGAAAACCCCTGCTACTGCGGGAATAGAAACGTGCATAGAAACATACCAACGATATTTCTTTTGATGGAAACAGTGGCGTCTTGCTGTATGAGTCATACTGCCTGTCAAAGTAAGAGTCCCTGATAGCTGTAGGTCCTTAAGCAACTAGTGACAGCTTTTATTTTTGTGTTGTAAGGGCACCAATGATATATAAAGACAGCAGATGAAACTACTTTAGGTGCTTACGTTGCTCATGCTAACATTGCTAACAGTGCTAACAACTCAGGGTAAGCAGGGCTGCACTGTTCGTTTTTGCAAGCAACATGTGCTACTTGAGGCTCTGTTTACAAGATGCTGATCAATGCTGTTAAGAAATTCCATAATGAGTTCTTTTTCTTTTGCATCAGCAGAATCATTGATATCCATCCATTTTCTATTACCGTTTATCCTAGAATGATTAAAATAATAATCATAATTATTATGTCCTCCATGTGAGATTAATATAAGTAAAACAGATTTGAAAAAATATTTAGGTTATTTCTTGGCAACCATGTTTTATGTGCTTTTCTTCACAAAATATATGATTTTTTTAAACCTAATTTTAGAGACTGAATGTGCTGTAAAACATTGCAATTGAGATGTTTACAGCCTTAGGTTATGATGGCAGTCTATGGAGAAATGCCTCTTGGTATCATTTGTGTTGCCCATTGGCTTCAAAACTGAGTGGGATTGCTGCTTCCAGTTCTCATATGAATTCTAAGGGGAAAACACAGGGTCGGACATTTTCTGTACTGCTACAGCACATTGTTCATGGATTCTGGGCTGCTGCAGGGATCAAACTTGCCATTTTCCACCTGCTGAATGAATCTCAAACAACTAAGCAACCAAAGTGCAGAAAGATGACTACTGATAGACTGTATGACTGTGTCCTAGGTATAAATTCTTTCCATATTTAATCTTGCTCCACAAGGGAAAGGGAAACTGTGGCAGCCCGGTCTGCAAGCAAGGGCCAAGTGAAACCTGAGTGTCGAGTTATTTTTGCATCAGTATGAAAGGTAGAGAGTGAGACTTTGCATGACAACATTTCTCTTAGGACCTGAGGAGTTGAGCATTTCTCCTGTTTAGCAGATGTGCAATGTACCAGAATGTTTCTGCTCATAAGCATAAGAGCGAACCACTTTAATTTGGGAGCTTTGATTGTGGAGACAGGTAATGAAAATGCAGGCCACATGCTGGGCTGGCAGGGTGGCTGAGCGGTAACAGAAACTGTCCTTTGTTTGCCAGTTCAAGGCTGGTGTCAGTATGATCCGCCCTGCTGGAGAGGGGCTGCATGTAATTATTATTTTCATTGTCGGTTAATATGTCGATTATTTTCTCAATCGGTAATTTCATCCACAAAGTGTCAAAAATAATGATGAACGCCAATCACAAGTTACCAGAGCCCAAAGCAATATCTTTCTCAGGCTGACCAGCAGCCAAATAAATCCCAAAGTATTCATTTTAAGGAGAAAAGCAAGCAAATCTTAGCATTTGTGAAGTTGTAACCAGCAAATGTTTGGTATATTTACTTGTTAAATGACTAATAATAAATTGATTACAGTCAATTAATTTTATGCCAATTGACTAATTGATTAATCGACTAATAATTTAAGCACTTGCCCTTGTTCAAGACACCAAATCCCAACCAGACTGTGCACTGACCTACCTGGTTGCAGGTGAAATGGATCTCAGTTAAGGGATCAAGATATAAAAAATGAAATCAAGTTATTATAACAGGGTTAAAACACAAGAGCAATAGCTTCATTGGTTCACAGTGTAAGTAATGTTTGGCGACAGATGACTGAGATTATTCCACTGTCACAAGTGAAGTCCAAGTGGGGTACAGATTCATCCATTTACCTGGTCTCTGTCATTTTGTCTTTCATGTCTACCTATGTGTTTGACAGTCTGTCAAATGTGTCTGTCCATCCGTGCACCCATCCATCCTCCTACCTGCTTGATGATGGGTCCGTCCCCTCTTTCTTTCTTTCTTTCTTTCTTTCTTTCTTTCTTTCTTTCTCTCTCTCTCTCTCTCTCTCTCTCTTTCTCTCTCAGACGCACAAACTCTCTCTGCTTCTTTCTCTTTGTCTGCTTGCCAGGAAGTTCCTCTCTGTATTCAGCTGTGATATAGTAGGGGACTAAATGAAGGAAAAGGTCAATTGCTGTTGTCAAGTAAATCTTCATCTGGATTTATGACAAAGGTCTGGCGGAGAGAGGATATGCTAGGAGGAGATGGGCTCATCCTGCTTTCTTGTCCAATTAACCACACACTCTAGCATGGCCACATACACACTCTTGACCAGACATACACACATATGCACTAGCACTCTCTCTCTCTCTCTCTCTCTCTCTCTCTCTCTCTCCCCCTCTCTCTCTTTCTATCTCTCTCTCTCTTTCACACGCACACACACACACACACACACATACACAACCCTGTCTAATTAATGCAAGACCCTGCTGGCAACCGAGAGCTGACCTGAAAAGAACTTTCCCTCTTTCCTCCCTTTGTCTCTCTCTCTCTGTCTGCTCTCTCCTTCACCAAACTTTGTTTTAATATGGGTTGAGAGAAAGTGCAGCTACCTATAACCTTAGCCATCAAGTCTAGATCCTCCATAGCTACTGTGAGACAGGTATTAGCTGTTTCCCTCTCAGTGAGCCTCTCCTTCTTACCCTTCTTCCTCCCTCTGATTTTCTTCACACGGCAGTCTGTCTTTGTCCATATATGCACATACTAAGTATGCCTGCGTGGGTGTGCATGTGTACGTGTACTTTATGTGCGTGCCTGTGTCTTTGTCTATGTATGTGTGCATATGTGTATGTCTGTATGTGTGTATTTGTGTGCATACGCCAGTAATTACTGCCAAGCAAGCCTCTGCCAGCCCCAGCAGTCCCCATTCTGCAGAGTACATTATTGGACTAGACATTCTTGTCCTTATATGGGCAAACAGTCTGTCTTCACTGTGCCCCATCCTTTTATCACATTCACAATCAGGATTCATGCCAGTGTGTGTATACTACCTTGGTATATGCATGCACTTAATTTCCGAGCATCCATGTGTCCTTGCCTGCATATGTGTATAGACGCAGAACTTTGAGGTTTTTAATATGACTGATAAGTGCGTGCATGTGTCCTTGGCTGTGCATGCCTGTGTGCATGGACCCGTGTGTGTGTGCGTGTGTGTGTCAGCAGGGTTATTCCTAGCTCCCATTCTCCTGCCATCATCTATCTGATTATGTGATCCAAAGGGCAGAAGTTCTCTTTCTCCCCCATCTTTCGCTGTAATGAAAAAGGCTAAGATTATGAAAATAACCCCCTCCCGCTGCCGCCGACACATATCAGGAGCAAAGGGGAGGGCCTTGATTTCTGTGCTCCCTGCTGGTTTCCTGTGCAGACTGTGCGAGGGGGCCTGGAGGTCTGGTTAAAGATAGAGATGGAGATTGCAAACACACCGAAATTAGATCAGGATGATTAGCTGCTGCACTCGACTTCCACAGCTTTATTGAAGAACTCCTCTGACTGACACTTTTCACTCACTGTAGTTTGGAGAGAGGAAGATGGGAGGGAATGATTACAGCGTGAGAGTTACAGAGACCATCAGGAAGAAACAGAATTGGAGAACAGACAGATAGAAGTCAGGGATGGACACTGTCATACTGTCAGAAATATGTGATGGAAAAATCATTAATAAACGCGTTTTCCTTTGAACATCCATTTTAGGATAATTCTGGTTATCTTTTGGCCTGGGCCATATTGTCCCATCATTTAACATTTTATCCAAAATATCCAATTTGCCATTATGCACTTAACTCCTCAAGTGAACTGGCTGGATGTGCTGGTTTCTACAGTACTTAGGGGTAAATGCGGTCTAGAAACCCGCAATTATTTAATTTTCAGTATTGAAAATCCCACTGTCAGCCACTGGTGATGTCACTGAAAATTTACTCCAGGAAATGTCTTTTTCATACAGTCCTAATCTCTTTAAGCGCATATCCGTGGTGCTGAACAGCCTTCCAAGTCTCTAAAGCCCAAGTAGGCTGACATACCTCAGACTCCAAGCTTTCTAGCTTGAAATTGGCTTATATTTTGCATATTACTTGACAGAATTGTGACCAAAAACAGTGTAATTTAGTGTAATTCCAGCGCAATGAAAAAAATGAAAATGTGGGTCACAAAAATCTTCAAAAAACACTGCAGCAGTGCTTTAAAAGTGCACTATATAACATCACTGCCATGGTGCTGAACTGAGTGTGAACTCTGTCCAGCTCTACACATGTAGTTTACTTTGTTACATAGAGCCCACACACAATTGCTCACACACACACGCACACACACAGCGCACACACACGCTCACACACACACACACACACACACACACACACACACACACACACACAGCCTTATGTAAAGCCCTGTCCATATTGTTGATGGCACTCACTCTCACGGACTGTGCACTGCCGGAAGGTAGCATACTGATGGCGGATAACCAGGGAGCTAATTGGCCAACGTTGGAGAGAACAACGCTCAATTACTTCCTTCATTTGATAGGCCCGGATGACATTTGGTTACATCATGTCCATCCTATTAGTCAGTAGCCATTTAAGTGAAAGGGGCTGTAAATGAAATGGAATGTATGTGTATAGAGCAACAGTAAACCATGAAACATGATCAGGAGACTGATGCCTCATGCACATATTGCCTTTTTGTGTCCCATTAGTTTCTCAGTCTTTGTCACGCTCATACACTAACAGAGCATGTCCGCTGCGATTTATGTAATCATCATGGACTTTATTTCTTATGATCGCAGAAGAATGTGTGCAGCCTCCTGCGGGTAGAATAGAGATGGGAACCACTCAGTCAGAGAGAAGTTGCTTTTATTATTATGGAGCTGTCTGGATAAGTGAGTTGATTTGCAGAGCACATAGAGATAATACTGAGCTGTATATTTCCCTGCTAGGGACACACACACACACACACACACACACACACACATATATACACACCAATGCACACATGCAGGCACACATATACTCTCTCACTTATACTGTACAAACACAAACACACACTAAGACACACTCACAAAGAAATAATGTAGTGGCCTGTGGTTATATATCTCTCTTTGATGTGGGCCCAGGGGACATAGATTTATGACTGTGTCTCCACAATCACTTTTGGATTCAAAATGCTGTCGAGCGCCACGCAGACTCGCTGCATGTGTGTGGCACTGTGGGAAGAGAGTGTGTGGAGTGTGTGTGTCCTCATGATGTCACATCAGAATGATAAATGCGCATAACATATTGAGGCCCACATAATGCACCCAAATTGAGATGGCTCCAGGAAATGTGAATACTAAGTGATGGATATACTACTGAATACCCTGAGAAATTTGAATGTTTTCTCCTGTGATTGCTCTATTTCACAATGCATCGCCTCAGCCAGGAGATTTTTGCAGTTAGGGTTAAAGTGACTCACTTTGCACTCAAGTTATGAACTCAGCCAAAGAGTGATACAGTGTACCTTCACCATGTCATCAGCTTGAAATGAACTGCCTCCCCTTTGTTAATCACAGACGCTGATGTCTGGCCTGTACACAGATTCCCATAATGCTATTGTAAACAGAGCTGCATTAGGAGTTATCCTCAAGAAACCCCTACACCCTCACACCGAGGGCTTAGAATGAGGAGCCTCTGGGACAAATCTGGATTTAGCACTGACAAGGCTGCCCCAGGAATATTACTAGCACAGAAAGCATGCGCTTGTCTCAATCACATTCATATGCAGAAGGATTTATTTTTTCATTTAAGATTATGAAAGATTGTCTGGGCTTCTCAATAACAGGGTCTCAACATAAGTAATCTCTTTTGAGGCTGTGTAAAAAGAGGCAGTCTGAGGGTTTTTATGGCCAATAGTTTACCGTAAAGCTTTGCATCATGGACCAGATGAGTGTGCCTACTCTCCCAGCCTTTGTGAATGAGTCTATAAAACATACTCCATGCATTTCAAGTGGATGTACAGCCAGGATGTGTTGCTGGTTAAAGTGTGTATGTCACCAGGGTTGCCAACCGTGAATCAATGAATCAAGTTGAAAATGTCAAAGCAGGTCCCAGATCGCGCTGCTGTGGCTCGGCTATACAGCACTGTCAGCACCAGGCGGCTAACTGATGGTAAGTGGCCTCACACACAAAACACATACAGTCACACACGCAGACGCAAGCACACACACACACACGCTCTATCTGCCAAGTCTCCCATTTCTCTTGTTCTAAAAAAGGTCATTCTTGTCTCTTCTGTCCTCTCTCACTTCAACGGTTGGTCAGATCTCTGCAGTATAGTCCCACTTTGTATCTAAGTGTTTTCCTGCACATAAGTATTGCACGTAATGAGTATTCGTGTATATGTGTGTGTGTGTGTGTATGTGTGTCTGTGTGTTTTCCGCTGTTGATCGACTATTTTCTCATCTCCTTGCTGCCACAGTAATTTAACTGCTCATATTCACACAAACAATACCCATTTGGTACTTTATATAACTGATCATACATTGCTGTATCACACATACAGTGTTGACACTTCCTGTCTCCACTTTGTCAGGACTAGAGGGGGGTGTAGGTTTGCATGTGTGTCTGTCCTGGGGTGACAAAGTCGTCATACAGCAGCATTAATGTCAGAAGGGTTGATTTTATTTTTATTTTTATCTTTTTCTCTTCACACTTCTTCTTTTCATCAGCAGCTCTTCTCTCTTTCCCTATTAACGACCCTCCCCTTTCTTCTCCTGCAATTTGGCATGCCTGCTGCAGCCTGTGATTGATAAGGAGAGCACAGAGAAAATGACGTGAGGAGAAGTTGAGTTCCGGAAAGAACATTATGTACTGAGATGCCAGTATACACACACAAACACACAGAGATGCACACAGAGAACACCTCATTAAAATCAATAAGAGTCAACCACACAAAGCTGTAGACAGCAATTGGATTGCAATCACAAATTTGAAATATTCAATACCTTGATGTAATTTTCTGCTTCTCAGGTGTCTTCCATTGTCCTAATTTCTGAGCATATTGCATATTGCATAGCATTATGATTCATAATAAACATCTTTGGTGCAACAAGATCATGTGAACGCTCCTTAGCAAAGCTGCTGGCTGCAAACCCCTGGTTTACTCTACACAATCAGACAGCATACTGATTTTTTATTTATTTATTTATTTATTTTTTTAGACTTGTGTGCAACAACAACAGCCTTTCCAGCTCTGTAATCAGTAATACAGCAGACATACACAGCCATTACTTCATTTTTTACACATGCTTAAATGCAACATATGCTATCACACATGCTATCTCTCTCTCTCTCTCTCTCTCTCTCTCTCTCTCTCACACACACACACACACACACACACGCGCACTCACATCTGCGGATGGTGATGAGAGTAATGAAGCCTGTAGCAGTGAGTCACTCAAAAAAACAGGCAACACTCAATTTCACCCCAGACATCCCTCAGCACTGATGTATAATCTACATACATGGCTCCTTTTCTCTATTCCTGCCATCCCTCTCTTTCTGCATTTATTCCCATTTTCCTCTACTTTAACTACACAATCCTGTTTCTGGACAAAATAATGGAAACACCTAAGAATACATGAATGTTAAGTACCTAGTCAGGTGTACGGCCACCTTTGCCTTCAGAGCAGCTGCAGTTTGGATTGCTGTCACACAGATCCTGAAGTAGGCCGTATGTGGTGTGATATTGGACCATTTTCCAAGATGGAAGCCTCCATTTCTTTGCGGGATGGAACGAGTTGGGAAACTACGCTGCAATTTGTGCTCCAGAACTTCCTGTAAAGGCTCAGTGGTGTTTAGATCTGGTGATTAGGGAGGATACGGCAGGCATTTGATTCAGTCCTGGTGTTCATAAAATTACCCTAAAAATGAATTTGGTGGTGTGTGTGCTTTCTTGGAATATAGGAACATTATGAGGGGACAGTGTTTACACCATAGGGTGCACTGTGTTCTGTAAACTTATTGCTTGGCTGCTACATGACCATGCAGAGCAATCATTTCACATAATAACTCCCAGTGGATGGCTGCTTTAACAATTTAGCAGTATGTGGTTGGCAGTAGATATTGTGGGTTGAAGGCATCTTTTGGCTCGCTACAAACATAAATCTAGCCAAATATAGGAAATAAGGTGAAAGATGACTCTTCAAGCTGCATTTCTTTATTTTTTCCATCACGCAGTGGACCAGGCTTTGTGTTTCTTTGACTAAATAATGCATCTGTACTTTTATGATAAATGACAGCCCTACTATATATATACTAGATTTGTGAAGCTTACAGTGCACAGTTTATGTTGAGACTATGCCACAGAGGCACTGGAAGTTTAAAGGAGTTTTATCAATATTCTAATTTGTCTGTTGGTGAGCACTGAATTGCAGCGACTCTTTGCTGATGCAGCTTGACCATGTCTGCCATATGTTGTCATGATTATTTCCCCATTTGCCACATTGAATAATTTTGCAGTCTTTGTTGCAGTTGCACCTGCAATTCAGCTTCTAAATATTTGGTTTCTGTGGAACTCTGAATTGTCTCATGTTCCTTTAAAATCTCACATAAACAAATCCTGATTCTCAGATGTCTTTTAAAGCAAACAAAACTCATAATTAACATTCAGCCTAATATGATTTGCCTTTGTAGCTCTGCTATTACAATTGCACTTGCCTGTTTCAAAGTCCTTCTAATGTGGTGTTTCTATTTGTTGGGGGGATTTGTCTTTGCTTTTTCACTCGTTTAATCTCCTATAGATGTTGCTTTGAGTATTTGTGTATTCTCTTGAAACAAAAACTGAAGCCCTGATCTCCATTTCAATTTGAGATGCATATTGCAGCAGGGGGAGGGGTTGCTGTATTTGTCTGAGCAGAGGGAAGATACTGTTTAAATTTTTGCACAGACAGCTGATGCATTGGGGAAGAGCAGAGTTTTTGTCACCTCTCCTTGGCATCAGTATGTGTGTGGCCTTGCTGGCACATACATACGCCCATACACATTCTTCCTTTTGCTGATTGCTATGCTCCATATGTGTTCCAGGGCTGTGACTCAACAGTGCATAACCCAGTTCCTGACAGTGAGGGTGTTCGGTATGACTGTGCACACAGCCAGAAGCCTCAGTTCACCATTTCCTCCATTGCCTGTCCCTTACAGCATCCACATCAAGCATGAATAAACCTTGATGAGATTTCAAATAGCTGGAAACAGACAGAGCTCTTGATTATATAATCTGTTGAACGATGTTACCACTTGTGAGGCCGTTCAGTTGGTTGTTACAGTCTCTTCATGTCAAATCAAGCGTGCATTAAATAGATCAAATAGTACTGATGTGACAGTTTACCTGAGGAAAAGGCAAGGCACATTTATTTGTGTTGCACAATTCATACACATACAATACAATGCAATACAAAAGGGTTTACATGAAATTAAAAGGTTTTAAAAGGATTAAGGATTAATAACAGGGATTTTTCAAGAACATTTCAAGAATTTTAAAACATAAAACTGTAAAATCAAAGTGCAAAATTAGCCATAAACAGTATGGACCATAAAGTTTCAGCTTGGCTTTAAAACTGGACAGG
Organism: Neoniphon sammara; assembly: GCA_900302535.1. Taxonomy (NCBI): domain Eukaryota; kingdom Metazoa; phylum Chordata; class Actinopteri; order Holocentriformes; family Holocentridae; genus Neoniphon; species Neoniphon sammara. The sequence continues at coordinate 9,921 of OMKZ01026851.1, forward strand.
GTTGGAGCATGCCTTAGTCCATGCTAAGCTTTTTCCAGCTGTAGGTGATGTAGCAGATGAAAGCTGCTTTTCCATTTCTTGTGCAAACAGTTGGAATGGGCAATAGACCGCTCCCAGGTGGCCTCAGAGGTCTAGTGGGTTTGTAGGATAAAAGCATTTCAGAATGGTATTTAAGTCCCAGGCCATTAAGTAACTTGTATACATGGAGTAACATTTTAAAATCGATTTCTTGTTGGATTGGCAGCCAGTGCAGAGATCTAAAAATCGGTGTGTTCTGACTTCTTGGTTTTGGTAAAGAACTCATCCATCAGCATTTTGAACCACCTGAGGCTGTCATAAAGTGTTTTTGAGGAAGGATAGCTAACAAACTATTACAGTAATTCACCCTGAAGGTAACCTCCTTCCTAGTGTTTCTTCTCCATATAGAGTGAAAAGCCTGGAAGAATGACCCTGATTATTGTAGAAAACAGGAGGGAGATAAGACCCACCCACTGTCCCCTAATTGGTGTCTTGAGCTGTCTATCTGAATTTGAACAGAAAAGTTCAACTTATTGTCTAGTGATTTCTCTCAATAGTGTGATTGAATATTACCTCTAAGAGCTCCATATTTCACCAACCACTTGTTTTTTGCCTTCACGCTTTGTTTGGGGAAAATATATGTTGCAACTAAAAATATGTATATTCTGTGGAGGCGGAGATGGAAACCCCCAAATTCTCTCCATCTGGTAAAACCAGAAGTCCAAGGAAATAGGGGAGTGTTATCAAGTCTAAAGGCATCGAAGCTTTTCTAGGTCATTCTTTGACAGGAATCCTATCTATGTTTTTTTAAGCAATAGAAAGCGGATTTTGCTATTGAATTTACATGACTGTTAAAATTAAGATCAGAATCCTATATGACACCGAGATTTCTGGCATGGCTTTTAGTTTGCAGTGACACCAACTCAAGATGAGCCTTGACTTCATCAGTAAAAATAAATATACATACATATATATATATAAAAATGACTTGATTTGAAAGCCGCTTTCTCCAAGGCATGATAGCATGGATGGATGACAGACTTGTTATGCTGCTTCTAACATCTCAAAGCTTCAAAAAGACGGGATCACCAGTTCACAGGAACATCTTAACAGCCTGGGTGACATTACACACAGGAAGTGTGTTGTATTTAACCGCTCCTGTGTGCACACCTTTTAATCTTTTTTTTATTTTTTACTGTTATTTTTTTCCGTTGAAAAAAAAGTCAGAAAAATACTTAAACACATATTCATCACAAGTTTTACATATTGCTTTTTATTTCACCAGGAGCTTTATTTCACCTCACGTATATTACCAATACTTGATTTCCTTCCAGACAAGATGGCATTTACTTTCTTTTGTGTCACTGACAAAGCACATTTGCAGAAGAGGCCAGAGTTCAGGTGCAGTGCCTTCATTTTTAAGGAGTTCAGCTAACTTAATTTTTAACTCTAACAGAAGCAAGCCTTATGCATTTGTTTAGAAAAATTATCTCAGCGCTAAAATGGACCTTTTAAAATCCGTTCGTAATTATGGTTGATGTCGGCTGCTAAAGGTTGACCCCATAAAGTGGCAGTTATCTAATACTGACAGATGACTTGCAGAAACAACACTGATGACTTTGAGAAGCAATCGCACACACACACACACACACACACGTATGGATGCACGCACGCACACAGAAACCGCAGGATCCAACTGCTAAGTGCAAGCAAACTACTGTGCTTGCACTCTGAAAATCAAGTTTTCAAAAACACATTAACATTTTACATTTTGGGCATTTAGCCAGCTCTCTTATCCTGATCCACTTGAGACACAAATACAGAGAGAGGAAGCGGTGTGTGTGTGTGTGTGTGTGTGTGTGTGTGTATAGAGTAAATAGGGTTATTCAGCCTGATTTAACACCCATATGCTGAACCAAAAGTGCTGTGACTTTTCTCACCTTGTTCTCTAAAATCCTTACCTTGAGTGACCTTGTAAGTCTTGTGATACATCATGTCTGTCTGTGTGTCTGTGTTTTTGTGTATGTTTGTGCGTATTTGCGTGTCTTTGTGCGTGTGTTTGTCCACCACCGCACCAGTGTCCATTGGTTTTATGAGGCTTTTGAGTTACACTCTTTAATAAGATGGTGTTGGGGGAATTTTCCGAATCTTGGCTCATTTCCAGAATTATAGGCCCACCCTCTGAGGTTGTGTAGTGATAAAGTTGTCAGCTGAATATTACCCTCCCGGAGAGAATTTACTTCCTTTATAAATTGTGTGTGTGTGTGTGTGTGTGTGTGTGTGTGTGTGTGTGTGTGTGTTGTCCGGTGTTGGCGGGGGTGTGCAGGGGAAGCGAGGATGAGGAGGAGGGAGGAAGAGGAGGGGAGGTAGCGCCTTCTGACTTTTATTGTTATTCCAGTCTTTATTCGTCTCAGATGGCGACTCAAACCTCTGTTCAACACACAC
>OMKZ01026857.1:0-21333 GCA_900302535.1 Neoniphon sammara
TGAATTACCAGACAACTTCTTAGTACATGAAAAATATTGCCAGCACAACACTATGAATCATTTTGACTGCACAATTTCTCAACAAAAAGGTGCAGGTTTCCCAGTACACAACTGTCAAAATTCAGGTTTCTGATTTATGGGTAGCCGGACTTCTGGATATGTGGTGACCTGATACGTGGTCGGACTGGTCACTACCAGACCTCCAGAGGATGTCTTGGTCTCTGGCTGAGTAGTGACAACAGTGGATGTTTTTGTGGAGTAAAACCGGTTGCCAAAGTTATCTGTCCTTTCATAGTTCTCCGTGACTGTCCTGGTGCCCATAATACTGTTCCCCTCAGGGTCCGTTTGTACCTCCAGCACACTGACCTCACATTTTGAGTTAAGTGGGCTGTTAGGATAGTGAGATGATTGCTTTTGGTCTCCTTTTCTGGGGTCCTTGTTTTTGTTTGGAGCAGCACTGTTGCATCTCAGCATCTTTGTTGTCCGAAACTTCTCCTCTGTCTTTGGGCTGTGTTGACAGGAGAGGCATGTTGTGGTGTCCGGTGGCAGCACTTGTGTTTTATCCTTCTTTCTAGCAGCTGATTGGATGGAGATAAAGGCAGGTGAGGAGGGAGGGCCTGCTTGTGGTTTTCTGGAGGGTGCTTCAAAACCTGCACACAGACCAACTGGCAGACTTACGGCTTGCTGTTTGGTAGGGCTTTCCTGTGCTTGCGTTGTTTTACTTCTGCTTGATCCAATACTTATTTTCCTAACATTACCAGAGGGTGGGGATCCTTGCACTGTCCCCAAGGACTCTTTGAACAGGCCAGAGAGACCAGCAATGTCTGAGTCAGATTTCAAAGTAGAGACAGAATAAAGGGCCTTCTTTATGGCTTCTTCTATGTCCATAAGTCTGGCTAAGGTCTGTTCTTTTAGGTTCATGATTTCTTCACTGGCTCTCTCAAGATCTCCAAAAACATGTGCCATTGAGCTCATGCTTTCACTACTGTCTTTATTTGAAGGTACCTTCTCAACTCTATGTTCCACCTTTGCCTGTTTTTGTTTCGTTTCTTGGGGGTTGACAACCCAGGCTGGGACATTCTCATATACCCTCCTTAGGGACCTTACATCAACCATGCTTGTGTCTTGTTCAATCTCTTCCACTCTAGTGAGAATGTTCTGCAGTTCCTCCTGTTTCCGCAAATTGTCAAAAATTTCCATGACTGCTGTTATGTTTCCTCTCATGATCTCATCCATGTGCACAGACAGCCTCTGTCGACGTTCATCCTCTGTCTCACTGTTTCCTTTCTTTTCTCTCATCACAACTTTGCTTTCCTGTTGCATGTCACTTTGCATGTTTATTTTTATCAACATTTTGTCCGTGTGCATTTGGATTATTATACAATGGATCAGCAAGAATTTGTTGTGGTTCTGCGTCCACATGTGTGAGAATAGTAGAGTTATTATCTCCAGATGTGGGTTTGGGGTTTTTGATGTCATTCTGGGCAATTCTTACTTTTTTTGGATTTATAAGGGCACTCCTTCCTGAAACCACCTTCTTACCGCCAAATTTTTGACATGCTTCATGAAAATCTACATGGCTCTCATCTGTCTCATTCTCATTCATCTTGACTAAGTTATTCTGAGGACATTTTTCCTTTGCTGTGGCATTCATATCCTCTGGCTTATTGACAATATTCTCATTCACAGGTAATACAGAAATATCCCTTGTTTCTCTGCCTTCCTTATCTGTAATATTTGGATCATCTGCTTGATGGTTTACTTGAATTGTCTGAGACATCAGGAAAGCTTCACCAACTAGCTCATTTGTCTCATGTTGCTCAGGATCCAGTGACCTTGGTCTTGAATCTGCAGCACTGTCTGTTTTTGACAATGCTTTTGTATGCACATCTTTATTTGCCATTGATGTTGTTGGTAATGGTTGGGGGGTGTTCTCTTTTTTCAACTGTGCTTTCATTTCAGTTGACATAGTATTATTTTGAGTTGTCTCAATATTCTTGTTGATGGTTGATTGGTTATCTGTATGTTTGACCTTCAAATTCTCTGGTTTAGGAGGAATGACTGGTTTTGGACCAACAGGCCTTCTTCTTTTCTTTGAGGAAGTGCTTGTGGCTAATTTATTTGGGGTTTGACTTGGACTGGGTGGCTCTACATTTGCTGTGCTCAGCTCTTCAGTGGCCACCTGTTCCTCTTGTCTTAAAGTTTCACAGGGAGTAGATTTAGATTCAGTCAAAGAGCACTCCTCTTCGATAGGCTTTTGAGCAGGCACTGAATCCACAATTTTAGATCTTTCTTTGTGAGATTTGGAAGAGTTCCTGTATATCATAGCGGCATGGAAATCTCCTCTAGTGATATTAATGTTTGATCTCTCCAGGGAATTCAAAGCTGCTTGTAGATTGCCTGGTACAACATCTTCTTTATCTTCCTGCTGGGGTTTTGTTGCAGAACCCTGTGAAGACATCACAGCAGCAGTGTGTTTCTGGACAACCTCTGTTCCCTGTTGACCCTCTGCACCACAGGCCTCAGTAGTTTGTTTTTCTGAATCACTGACTAAGCAGCATGTCTCTGTCTTCTCGTGATGGTTTTCAGATTTATGTTCTGGGGTCATGTAGGAGGCTGAAGGAAGTGCCTTCAGCTCTGGTTTGCTGCATGCCTTTTCTTGAGGTAACCCTTCCGCTTTGGGATTTTTCACATTCTCTCTTGCTGTCATAGAAGCTTTGTGTTCATTGGAACGTCCTTGATTTGTTGACTGCTGTTTTTCTTGTGATGCCTGATGAAGAGATTTAGCCTCCATTGTGGCCTGTTGGAGGCTATGAATGGCAGCTTGGAGGTTGGAGATTTCATCTTCATCATCTATCACCTCAACTAACTCAGCCTGGTGGACCGTGCCATCATCCTGTGTCTCAAGATATGGTTGCAACCCCTGTGGTACAACTTCAAAGGCACATGCTTTTTCTTGTACCTGACTGCCACTCTGCCTGAAGTTATTCTTTACCTGCCCATGTGAAAATACCTTTTCATCACATTCTGGAGAAAACCCCCTTCTTCCAAGCGGCACATTTTGACATGTGAATGCAGGAGAAATTTTGGCAGAATGGACAAGATCATCATGACTTGTTTGCTTTGGTTGGACTTGGCTTTGATCTGCAGAGAAGATGTTTCTCAGTCTCTTCATATCCACTGGCGCCCACTCTGCAGTATTCTCCTCTGCCTGCTGGTCTCCTTGTTTATGTGTCTCCATGCTGCTTCCACCAGCAGTTTGAGTAATGTCAGGAGAGACTTCTTGTTCTTGCACTATGGGCTGAGCCTGAAGAGTTTTTAAATACTCCAAATCTCCCTTTTCGATGCAACTCCTGAACAGTTTCACATTCCCTTTAACTGTAACTTCAGGTCTGACTGATCCTGGGCAGGTTTGGTCTTGAGCGGTTGCCAGAAGGCAGCTAATGGCTGACTTAACATCCCCTTTTATTGGTTCTTGGTTTTCTGTTTCATTTACAATACCTATTTCACTTTCTGGCTCCTCGGGCTCCACTTCACGCCCTTGTGGGGAACAGTAACTTTTGATGTCTCCTTCAGCATAATTATATAGGGAGTATACAATGACTTCAACATATCCATTCACATCCTCCTGAATTATCACTCCTCTCCTCAGAGAGTTGTCTTGATTGAGAATATCTTCAACAATCTGAGCCACATTGGCAGTTTTAAACTCTGTATCTTGGTTGGAAGTGAAGTGATGCTGGTGGACAGGTACTTTCACTGTAGTGGCCTCCACGTTTCCTTGACTATCCTCCTTTAGATATATGACGTAAGGCTTTAGGTTTGTCCGTGGTAGCAACTGTAGTATGAAATTCTGTGCACCGCCTTCAGCCACCTCATCATATTTTATCTTTGGCCCACTCTCGGATAGGATGTATTTAGCCTTCTTAGCTATCATTGTCTCATTCACCTCAATGATTGATCCATCTGAGTTTATGACAGAGAAGTGATAGAGAGAATTCAACGTTTCACTTATGTTCTCCACCATAGTCTCCATTTCATCCTTGTTCTGGTGCCTAATTTTATCAAACGGCATTGATTCAAACAGCTGTGCTCTGTTCTTGACGTTAGCTGTCAGAATGTCCTCAGCTGCTGGGTCATCATAAGGTAAGGTGTGAGCCTTTATTCTCTGCACATGGGATTGTTCTCTTTCTATGTTTGCTGAGATAAAAGGGTTGTTTTGAAAAAGAGCCACACTTGTCTTGCTTATTTCCTGGAAACCCTCTGAATTAGGAAGGTTCATAGACTGATTCTCAAAGGCAGCTTCACCAGTAGAAGCCTCATTTATATCTTGGTGATTTTCATGCTCACTTCTTGGATCAGAAATGTTAACACATGGCCCTTGCTCATGGGAGGTTTTTGTCAAATCAAGACTTGTACTGCTTTTGTTTTCACTCTGTACCTTCTGTTTGCAACACATTTCAAACTCCTGTTTTCGTTTTTGGACTGCCCCCGTCTCATCCTCAGAAATAACAACTTTACCCTGGATCTCACTATCTGGACTTGACTTAGCGGTGTCCACGGACTGACTCTCAAACATCCTCCTGGTAGACTGAACGTCTACTCTAGCCATCTTCTCCTCGCACTCATTAGGATCCAGACTGAAATTGTGCATTTTGGGTGGTTCCATGATCTCCTCAGTGTTCTCCTCATGAAGCCTTTCCCATGGCTGCTCAAATGAAGCTGATTTCCTGTCAACATCTCCTCTTTCCACCATGTGTTTCTTAGGAGCTTGGGGCTGCACTTTGTTGCTCAGTGCACGGTTTTCAAACATCCAGCGCCTGGACAGGACCTCTCCCTCATATCCTGTTTCAGCAGCTGTCAGCCCACTCTCTGAGCTCAGAACTTCAGCGAGCTCCTCATCCACAATTTCATCCAACATCTTCACCTCTGGGTGGGTGTGCTTGAGGAGCCTTCTCAGCTCACATTTTTGCCGCTGTTGGTATAACATTTCTTTGGAGGGTTGTGATGACATGGAGGACTGAGAGTTTGCCCCAGACATGTCTACTGTTCCCGGCTGGGGTCCGGCCGAATGAGGTAGTAGGAGATCATCTTTCTTTTGTTGGGACTCTTCCGCCATCTTAGGTGAAGAACAGAGTAACAGTCTCATTATGGTGTTCTTTGTAAAGAAGCCATCCAGTGCATATCCAATCAATCCAATATCAGCAAACAAAAGTAGCCATCCAGTGAAAATCAGAACAAGCAACCACACGTGCAGGAGTCAGAGTCATATGTTACCTTCTGAATCAGACAGCTGGTATATACTCCACATGCCAAGTGTCAGTGGGTTAGCTGAGCTCCAAAGTAACCAGCAATTGTGCTCAAATCCAAAGAAACCACAACGTTAATTCACATTGAAGAGAAAGCACATACAGTCAATGGCATCCATTATTTTTTGTTTATGCAGTAACATGTTATTGCAATAGTAACTCCACACAAAATGAAATATCTCAGAAAGAGGATGTAGTCAAATGATCTTCGTGGGTGTTGTATTTTACATGTGACATTTATGTTATTATGACAACGTGAATCAGAGACAGACCCGAGAATAATGTTAACCACCACACATTTTATCATGCAGACACACTGATAAAATTCTACTTTACCTTACGTATTACTGTTTTCCCAGATTCAGATGATTGATCTTGTACCTACAAGGAAATGAGGGACATTATCATTATCTTAGTTCCGTTGTAAATCATAAACAAGACATAAGCTAGAAGCCGCTATCCAGAATTTATGAGTTGCAGTGAGTACAAGTTTGAGTTACAAAGGGGTCAATTTTAATTCAGGCGTTTTCATCACAGGTTAAGATTTACAGACATACTGCATTAATACAATTATATGAAATAAAGTTTAGAAATTAACACTATTTTAGATAACACTTTAGTTTAATACAGTGAGCGCTGTTTGGTTGGCTGAATGAGAAGTGGAAAGTAAAATGCTATGAATTTGCTGGTGTTAATGGATATTAAAAGCTCTAGATATCACAGTAGGATTTTTGACAAGTAACACTTATTATATTTAATTGGCATTATATTATTATATTCAATTGGCATCCTCAGAGGCAGGAGCCATGTATTAAAAGATACAGTATATTTTTTTCTTTACTTAAAGGAGTACAGAACATTATAAAAATATCACTGCTCAATTGCTTTAGTAGCTCGCTTTATCAATCTTGCTTTCTATCATGCTGCTTATCTACCTTGTATAATAACTTCATAACTTGTTATCTTCGACTGATAAGAGGGTGAAGATGAAGCCACACAATTAAAGTGTTATTCATTTGCAATCTGATCTTGATGGAGCCCCAGGCGTACTGTAACCACCTGATTCCCTTATGCACCCAGGATCCAAACACACATCATATAAGGCAATGAGGAGGCAGATGTTTACCGCTTTTAAAAGGCCGCCTGTTGGTTCTGCAGGTGCCAGCTTTGACAGATAAAGTGCAGATATAGCTTTGACCGAGACAGGCAGTTTCTCCCTGGCTTGGATGAAGGAGTTGTCTCTGGAGTCTGCAGAGACACCAGACAAACATGTTAGAGATGGGTTTTGAATCTCTTATGCTTTATGACGCACTGTAGTGTGCAGTGCTTACTGCTTAATTGACTGGGCCTTCAAATAGGATGTAATCAAAACTGTCTGCACTGCAAAAAATAAAAATCTTCTATTCAGACATAAAATTGTTTTTCTTCAAACAAGTGAAATAAAATTTGCAGTTGGACAAAATAATCCCAATTGTTTATGGCACAGTTGCACTTGTTTCAGGATTTTTTCTGGGAACAAAAATAAATATGTTGAAACAAGGCAGAATAAGGCAGATCAGCCCACAAGGATCAAGCAAAGGACACTTGATTCAGGAAAATTCTGGAAACAAGTTGATCGTCATTGGCTAGAAATGGGACTTATCCCACTGGAACGTTTTTTCACTTGTTCGAAGAAAAACAAGATTTAAAGACTGAGTATGAGACCAAATGACTTGTAAAGAGTCTTTTTTTTTGTAGCATAAAAGCAATGTTGGAGATGCTTTATTTTAATGCATGATCAAATATAAAGTACACCTGTCATCACATTCTCTACATGTGATTGGGTGTAAAGACACAGTTCACAAGACCATGTGACTGAGAGAAAGAGCACTGAGTTTGACCAAATTAGTTGTTCCATCTGAAAACAGCATGAAAACAATAGTTACGCAAATATCTTAACAGTTTTTATTGTAATACAGCTGAACATTGCATCCACATTCACATCATCAAACCGTTTAGTAATTGTTACAAATTTCCTGTCAATTGTCATAACACTTTCTGGGCTGATCTTTAACAGCTGCCAGGAGGACAAGCTATAAATGAACCACTTGTGGGGGAGCAGGACTGACACCTGACTCCACTGACACAAATACATTTAAAAGGATAGTCACTTCAGCTATGGCTGACTAATCATAGGCAGCAAAGGTAAACACATATGACTTTCAATTGTTTAGTGTGGTAGTAATGTAACAGATCACTCAACCGTGAATCTGAAAAACTTGGGAAAACAGACAATGCAGCCTGTGTTTAAACCATAGGGCATAGTGAATATTGGCTGCATCATTGAGGTCACAAATGAATGATTTGAAAGCCTCATTCATTAAACCCAAAAGCAAGATAATTTGATTTTAGCAAGCAGTTTACCCATAATATATTGCATTAGCTACATCAATATAATTATTAAATTAAAATATAATAACTACAGAATTAATGAAGTCAGCAGTGTAAGTCTTTAACTGCAAGAGCAAGTCATATATTCAGGTAAGCTTACATACATACACACATAAATCCTTATCTGGCTTTCCCTTTTTGGTCATAAACTAAAGACAGATGGAATACGAGTCTGTACTCACAGAGATTAACAGCTCCCAGTCTCTAGTTTGTTGTCTGTCTTCTTTGCTTCAGTCAGAGCTGCATGAACGTATCAGGGTCTGTTTTTTCTGTAGGTTTTTGCCTGGATGTCAAACTTTGTTGCTCTTTCTCGCTTGCTCTCTCTCTCTCTCTCTCTCTCTGTGTCCCACTGCCTTTCCAGTAATTCCTGCCCTAGTGACAGCTGACCCTTTCACCCCCACACTACTGCAGGACTTGGAGTATGCTGGCTATTTTTGGCCTATTCTGGAGTGGCCTACTATGCCCACATCAGTTTGAGTCAATCACGGCTCTGTGCACAGTCTCCGTGCTGATTACTTCCTCTTCTGCTCACCTTCTGCCTCTTAACTTTCACAATCAACCCCCTGCAGGTTTGCTCTTGCTCCCGCTCTGATACCAGGGAATGCTTTCCAGTGGAGCTGGCATTTTGTTATTTCTGCGATATAAAGGTTCAGACACTGAATTTGGCTCACTTGGGAAACATTTTTACCCTGCCTCTCAATTTGTAAATGTGGTGGATCAAAAGTAAAAGGAAAACAAAAGCAAAAAAGATGCGTTTAAGAGGATTCATGTACAGCTAGCTTTGTTGCGACTAATTCATTGGCATATGGAGAGTGCAAACTTTGTTTCAAGTATCACAAAAATATGAATATGAATATGAGAATAAATACTTTACAAAATAGTGACCAAACCTGGACAACTACATCTGGGTGCTGGTGTCAGCCTCAACATGAAGTTTACCCCTGTATTGTATGAAATGAAACACAGTCATGGTGTCACAGATTTGAGCAGGGCCATGGACCTCCTCCTTGTTTTTGTTTTTTTTCCTTTTCTTTTTTCCCAGCAATTGTCATTCAGATATCTTGAACTTACAGACTTTATTGATTGCACTAAATCTAAGCTTACTTATCTAATCAACTGATATTTGTCTCTGAGGTAGATGGAGTGTTGACCTTTTATGTTTATGATATTAGCTCATGGATTATTTTATTATGTTCTTTATTATAACAATAAAAATTTTAACCACTTGAACATGTGGCAGCTCCACCATGCCTGAGAACATCTCAATCTGCTCCAGTGAGAGATGCATCTGTGACCTTGGAAATGCATGACCTCCATCATACCACGTGGGATTATTCTGAAATGACTGAGGCATGTCTGACAGATGTGCCCGCCAACACTGCTCCCCAAGCCATTACAGCACACTTCATTTCAACTTTCATTCACCTGAATATTCCTTTTCAAGGTCACAGAGACTGGACCATATCCCAGCAGAGGCTACTGGACAGGTTGCCCGTTAATCATAGGAAACACAATGAACACCATCAGCAGCAAAAGAAAAACAATATATCTAGGTACTCACCAGCTTGAGAGGCAGCAATTTTTTCAAAATCAATACCAGCTATCGTTCTCCTCCTCTCTATCCGGGTCCGATTCACCACCTAGTGAGAGAGAATGTTGTTGGATTAATAAAATGTCACAAGAGGTGGAAGCAGATTTAACTCAATCATCATTTAATGGCAATGACCAGTATTTATCTAAAATATCGAGCCTGAAGCAAAAAAATAACAAACAATCTCTCAAATTTAAGGCAAAATCAGAGTTTAAGGGCTTAATATTATTGCATCATGATGAGCATTTACCTTCAGAGCCACCTCTTCTTTTGCATCAGCTTTAGCATCGTTACTCAGAGCTTTAGCAGGTGTTAGGGTCTTCTGCTCATCTTCAGGGGATTTGCTCCCCTCAGCCTCTCCCTTCACTACTGGCATTATTTCAGCTGCCTTGGAAGGTGGAGTGTGGCTTGCAGCTCTGAAACTGCCCTTCACGTTGTGCGGTGTGTCAGCCTTTGACTCAAACAGAGCCTTCAGGGTCACAATGGTCCCAGTGGAGTTTTGCAGACTCCCCATCGACTTACTGCGGGTCAAATTGGTCCTGGCCTGAGACCGTTCCCTCTCATGATTTCTCCTCAAAAACGACTCCAACTTACTCTCTGAGTTCCTTTCCAACTGGCCACTCTCATGTGGAGATTGCATGGTGACTGTAGATTGTAGGGTTATCTAATTGGGACCCAAAGAAACCATATGTTTGCAGCTGCACTGATGCCAAAAAATGACCTGTGTCTCAACTGTAGGTCAAAATTTCATAATGTAATTAGAGTTTACCTCTTGTTGCTTTGATTCAACATTATTGATGGAAAATACTTCAGTGGATGTGCTTACTTCCAGTTTGGTTTGATATCTGTTACGTGTGCAAAAGTCATGTTAATAATCTACCAATATGATAAGTTAGATGAGCAAGATGAGCATGTAAAAATGTAAAGTTAGACTGTGGTGATCAGTGGTTGTCAGACGTCTTCAGAGAGTGGTGAAGTTGATGTTTCTCTCACCTCGACACAAGCTGGGACACAGATGCTTTCCTGTCTTTAAGCCCCACCTCTGTCCAGATGGGCTTATCAGATGATGAGGGGACACTCCTTAGTGATTGGGTGCGTCTCAGGTTGCTCTTCCACTCCATGGCTAGTCAAGTCGCAGCAGTAGTCAATATACGTTTGGCCCAATATCACCTTGTGTTTATGGAAAGGGTAATAAATAAGGTGATCCTAGGGTTCAATACATGACTTTTACTACCCTGAAGAACAGTAGGAACAAGATTGTGCGCTCTCTACGTTACACTCTCTCAGTAGCTCACAACACTGGTGTAATACCACATACAATGTACAATGATTTGAAGAAATACTCTGCATTTTAACAGCAACGCAAAACAGAGGAATAACTACTAAATACAGAAATGAAAACTGACCAAGGTGTGTGTTGGGTAACCAAGACATTTGACTAATATTTTTTAAATAGAATTGTTACCTTACAGACGACAGTCAGTGCTTATTCCCTGTGACACTCAGGCAGACTTCCTGCATCACAAGACTTGCGCACATCGTGAAACGTCTGAGAGCAAAGTCCTTTTCACCTTCCTCATTACAGCTGACTGTATAAAAAGGATCTATGGGAGTGTAGCAAACAATGGGATATGTTTTCAACGGTTGTCAATAAAAGTAGCAGAAAATTAACAAGACTGATTGTATCTAGGATCACATAACATTCAGCCAACATAACCTGCATCCTACTGAAATGCAGAAATAAATTCAGACTTTGCCTCCAGCGACCTCCATTGTACGTGGTCCGTCTTTTGTTCTTGCAATGTCAAGCTGACCTGAAAAAGTGCAGATGCAATTACTTTTTGTCTGAGAGGCAACAGGCCATCCACATTAAGATAAGCTGAGATAAGATAAGTTGAGAAAAATGTGATGATCGTCAGGGCAAATTAGGATATCACAGCAGCAAAGAATAGATGTAAGTGCAGCAAATGGAACATATTGAAAATTAAAGATATGGCTTCTCTGACATCTTAATACAGGGTTTTCACTGCTCTGCTGACTATTGACAGAATTACTGATTAACAGATGTTTGCAGTTAACAGATGTACAAATTTACAGTGTGTTTACAATTGTTTATATGCAGTCTATGTGCAAGAACATATGACCAGATCAAGCAAAGGTGCGTTGTTGCCCATCCACATTATTAGATTTACAGGGCAAGAGTACAAGTTTACATCAGATTTGCAGATGGAACTAGAGGTGCAGCGCATGTTTGACAGTGAAATGCTAGACCAATAATACCTGTAAAATTTTACCATTAGTTCAACCTTTCAAGGTCACCAAAGGTTAAAGGTCATGTGACCAATAGAAAGGTTGCATGTGACTTCAAATTAGTGTTCAGTAGTAACTGTATGCATATTCACTGATATGGCCATTATAAATATTCCCTGTGTACTAGCATTGGGCCAAAACTTTGACTTACCCCGCGACCTTGACCTTTGACCGATTCTTTGAAAATCAAATCAGTTCTTTCTTTCTTGACCTTTAACACTTCCACCAAGCCACCAAGTTTGGTACAAATCGGATCAAAACTGTTTGAGTTATGCTGTACACACACACACACACACACACACACACACACACACACACACAGACAGGACCGAAAACAATGTCTCCACCTGCGCCACCGCACGTATAATAATTAAATTGAAATGTGTCTGGAAATTTATACCATCTCATTTACAGAGATATTGGTAGGTATGGAAATTAGGGCCATCAAATTAACACATTCATTTAGATTAATTAATTCTAAAAATATTAACATGTTAAAAAAAAAAAACATCCATAAACACATATAGTTGAATGACCCCAAACCCCTTGCACTGCACAATTCCAACCAGTCAGTGATATACCAGTCCTATACAAGAAACACACTTTCCTTTTCACTTTTGACCAAGTTGTTCTACATGATGTTTAAATCTATAACATGTAAAATAACTACATAATGCTGTACCTACCCTATATTTATCTGTGATGTCATGTATAGTAGTGTCATATGTTGCTCTTACCTGATTGGTTGTTTGTCCTGTTCTGTTTTGTTTCCGTTTGTCTTGCTTTGTTTTTTTGTTTTTTGTTTTGCTTTGTATTGTCCTTGTGTATCTTTTTTTTTTATTCTATGTCTATGTACATACTTATTCTAAGCATGCACTCACTGTGTCTAAGCTGAATTCACTGCAAATATTGTACACTTGTGATGTAAAAAAAATAAATAAATAAATTAAAAAAGGCATAAGTCTCAGTTGGTAAAATGATGTTATTTATATAAATTGACAGTAATAATGGCCACAGACTGGACCATTACAGATGGTAGTTTGGGTTCTATTAGTTAAATATACAGTAAATCAGTCTTGAGCACCATCATCCAATTCAAAACCTTGTTACTTATTAAGTAAAATTCTGTGATCAACCAAATCAAAAGCCTTGAATAGAACAAATAGCGCTGCACAGCTGTCTCTTATCCAAATAACTTATGCTATCATTTAATACTAAGCCCTTTGAGACCGTTTACCGTCTTAACTTCAATTTGAACTTTATACAAGAATGGTGGCAGGGGTGGCGTCTATGTTCTGCCCTGAACCCTGAGTGCTGTGGCTGAAGAAGATAGTTATCATCCAGGTAAGAATTTAGTTGAGAGATAACAAGCCTTTATGGTGTCTATGCAAAGATAAAGTTAAAGTTTTGATTTGGGGCAATAATTATTTTTAAGTTTTCAGTGTCACCACCTTTGTGCATGGGGCTAACAGCATGACAGGTATAATAGTCTGTAGTATAATAGTCTTCTCATCATGCTAACACATTTATTCCTATGTTGTCTAAATATTTGCCAGTCAGCCCGAGCAGCAGAAGATCTTGCAGTGGACCAGGCTTTGTCTCTACACCAAATGGCTTGTGATAGCTCAGGGGAGGACCAAGGATTTGTGTGTTTGTTTTATTCTAAATGTTGCAAGCTGGTTACAGGTATGAAAGAAATGATTAAGAGCTACTTCAGAGTCTGTGATAGAACAAGTATTTTCAGTGGATGAGTTGTAGAAATCAAGTAGAAATGTTTCTGCAACAAAATATCAGTTGCAGGACAGTGCCCTTAGAAATGGTGTGGATTCAGTGTCTTGCTCAAAACGCTTGAGCCAGCACAGACCGGCACAGACCACCACAGGGTTGATGGGTAATCCCAGTGACCACTAGAACGTCCTGCTGCTCTAGCGGCTACTGATTACTTGTTCCTTTAAAAAGTACCATTGTTGGTGCTAATTTTGTGCAACCTATCACTCCGTAAGAGCAGCTGTCCCTTTTTTATATGTGCTGCATATAGCAATCGATAAATCATTACCACATTAATTCAACATCAATAATAACATCGATGCTTTATAACACAAAAGGAGAAAGCTTTGCACAGAGCAGAAAGATGGCCACTGTTAATCTAAACAGACCTAAAGCTTTCAGAGTTTCTCACAGCCTATGATGTTTGAACAAGTAAAAATCATTCTGTAAAAATCATTTGCAACATGTGCATCCTTTTTCATAAATTGAAAGAGAAAACAAACACATGTAGGAACGCTACCAGTCAGGGGTCAGGGGTAAGTGGGACAAGTAGCCACATTTTCTTAGTAACAGGAAGCAATGACTCTTGGGAAATGTTGTCTTACTTTTGAGAAACAAGTAGCACAAAGACATCAACAACAACTGTTGTCTCAATTGTTTATAATAATTATACCTGGGTATTACAATTAATTTGATAATATTATGATATTAGAGTTACTACAGCGACATTTCTTTTTAGAATGAAGCTATTAATTTTTAAAGCCTCTCTACTTGGTTTCTACTGTCGGGCCCAGGCACGACTCTGGGAAACTCTGAAGAGGAAGAAGAGAAGATCTCTGATCTTTAATTAGAATACATCTGGCTGAGATTCAGTGGTTCAGCTATGAACAAGTGTTTCTGAAGTCTGTCTCCACCCAGGAATTCCAAGCCCTTCTGACCCCGGGGGTCAAGCAGGAGCCGAGGGAGTCTCTGGTCCGTCTTGACCTCGCTGACAACATTGACACCAACACTAACACCAGGCAGATAGCCCTGGGCACATGCTGTACAAAACTGGATCAAGTGGGTAGATACAACTCATGGTCTACTGAACAGAGAATTCTCAACGAATATATTAAAAATTAAAGTTCAAATGTTAGCTCAAATCAAATGAATACATAGTACTTAACATGGTATGATGCATGGTTCTGATATCCCAGGACATTGCTATATCAGACACATTACAGACATTTTTTTTGCTTGTTTGTTTTACTTTAAAGATTGGCATTGCATACAACCACAACACCTGCACAGATGACAGCTTTTCCTTTCAGAGAAGGGGAAAGGGTTTGATAATATCACCACCTTGTGGTTAAATAAGTTTATTACAATAAAACTGCAGACACCAGGTGGAGAGACAGTACCTTGGCACAGCAGAAATAAAGCTAAAAAAATTCTGAATTTGGAAACCATAGGTTATATTATTGGGTAGACCAGTTTTATTAGTAGTTAGTAGTAGTAGTTTATCAGTACTATAAGCTAAGCTTTCAAACCACCACAATCTGTATAAATCCTTCCAGAAATCAGGAATGTACTTACTGTTTTCAGTGTCTTTCTTTCTTTTTCTTTCTTTCTTTCTTTCTTTAATAGGAGACAGTTTTAAAATACAGTAGACAGTTAAGGCAATGGAGCCTTTAAACAGCCCACATGATTCATATTCACTCTCTTTTGACTTCCTCTCTGTTAATCAGTCCTCAGACAAACACAGAGCAGCAGCAGCAGCAGCAGCAGCAGCAGCAGCACACTTCCCTCGGGCAAAATGAGAGACTCTGCCTCCCTCGCTGTCTCCCTCCTCTGACTACCCATCCCTCCCTTCAAAAACCACTTGTGTCTCTGTCTCAGAGGCACTGGAGAGATGAAAGAGAATGTGTGATGCACAGCCTCTGACTGTGAACTCTGCAGTGTTATTAAAGGAAGTTTGCTGGTCCTTGTCTGCTTTTTAAACACACTTGCTCACACCAGCCAGCTATTTGTAAAGTGGGGGATCTGTGGCTGATTGTATGGGCTCCTATCTGTGAGTCACACACGGCTGACTAAGAGCTGGGAAGACAAAAGGACAGATACACACACACACACACACACACACACACACACAAAGAGAGAGAGAGGGAGAGAGAGAGAGAGAGAGAGAGAGAGAGAGAAAATATTGTACTTTTGTATGTGAACGGACCGTTCCTTATGTGAGCATCAACTGGCCGTACATATTGTTCGCATATAACATCAATGACTAAAACTGTCCAGAAGGGGGCGATAAAGACTGACGACACAAGGTTCTGTAGACACACCAGGGTTATGTGGGAACATTATGGGGGGTATTCGAGGCCAAACTGGGTTACTTCCGTGCACTGAAATGACCCAGAAAATGATGCAGTGAGACCAGATGGTTAAAGAGTTTAGAAAGGCAAGGTAAGTATAGAGTAATTATCTTATGGCAGTAATAGCTACAGGCATATAGTAGCAAAGACAGTCACATCAAATTATATTAAACAAATATTTAAATCACGTATCTGAAATGTGTTTTGCATCATTATCCATTAAACCATAAGCTGTCTTATTCTTTCTGCTCTAACTGACTTGATCTTTTGGCTGCTAACTGGGCAGCACAGACCTTTTTCGCAACACGTCTTGACTGTATCACACAAAGACCAGTGTGGGTTCTGTGGTACATTTCAGAGTGTGTGATATTAGTATGCTATTAGGTGTGAGTGTGACACAGTAAAGGCCAGTGGTCATGAGGTTGTCTGGACAATATGCATTCTGCATGACACAGGGCTGGCGCTGTGTGTCTGACTCAACAGTGATGTGTGTGATTCATGCTGCTCCTATTAGTGACACTATAGATGTAATTGAAGTAGCTGGTGTTCTTTCAGAGCCTTGTGACAAAAAGAGACTTGTCATTTGTGAATGTAGGAGCAAAACCTTTACCAACTGTTTTTCATTCATGTCCTGGCCAAGGGGGCAAAACTGGCTTTGACTTTGACCATGAGAGTCAGTCTCTCTATTGCCCCCTGCTGGTTGGCTGCAGAAAGACTGAAAGGCATATGTCTGCAGACCAGAGCAAGCTTCAAATGAGAGGGTCAACTCCAACCCTAACCCTTTACCCAACCCTAACCAGCACTGTCATTATACCTTTGAGAATCATCCAACATGTGGGGCTCATAAGGTAGAGCAGTAGTCTAATAATCAGACGGTTCCTGGTTCAGTCCCCATTGCAGTTCCTGAGAGAGAATGTCCAAGTGTCTTTGGACAAGACACTGAACCCCTAACTGCTCCTGATGAGCAGCTTTGCATCTTCCATGGTAGTCTCTGCCATCAGTGTGTGAATGGGTGAATATGAGAATACATTGTAAACACTTTGAGTCATTGATAGACTCGAAAAGCGCTATATAAATGCAGTCCCTTTACCATTTTACCATCCAGATCAGCCATACTTGGAGGTCTTCATGTATTTGCAGTTGAAGACCTTTCCATTTGCAGAGATGCATCTTTGGAAGCATTTGAAACCAAGCGCTCAGCTTAGTTTAAGTCAACAAAGACCAAAGTGGAAGTGTAGACCCAAGCCTTTCCATTGACTGGGGTTGATGGAAATGATGTCAGCTCCCAGTGGAACCAAAGCCCATCTGCTATGCAGAAATATAAAGTCTATTTCCTCTACAAGATACAGTTGCAGTAGCTAATTTCATTTATTTTAATATCTCCCTTATGATTCCCTAATCATTCCAATCACAAGGCTGTTCCTAGCACGATAGCTTTAAATACATTTTTTGATAGCTGGCTAGACAGTTTTATCAAACATCACTGCAAAGACCATTCGGCATATAATTTGCGGCATATTAAAGAATGTCTTATTTATTTGTTATCAATCATTTCTTGTCTATAGCTTGCTTTGACGTCAAGCTAAAGACCAACCAGCTAATATGCGAGTGAATCTCATCAGGAGTTCCCTTTCAGGTCAGACCAGCCTTGGAGGCACTACAGACTACTAATCTGCCTGGAAATGGTGAATGCACTGCAAACTAGAAATGCAGTTGACACATATAATGAACAGAGACACTATACATCCTGACTATGAAATCTGTATACATCGTTTGAAGGTCTAACATTAATAAATTTAATTAAATTAAGATAGTAGTAGAGATGCTTTGCAGTGGGCAGATTTGTCAGGTGAAGAAAGAAACAGCTTAATAATGCAACTGATTCTATTATTGGGGTGCCATTTAGGCCTGGAAACTCTTACAAAACCAACTTTGATTTTTCTCTCTTTTTTTCAACATTACATCATGGAAAGGAAGTGCTGCAGAGAAATGTTTTTTCCTATCTCAGATTATACCAGCCTACTCTATGTCAGATGTGCCCAAAATGTGCTGTATTTCCCTCAGCCCTGTTACTTCCACTTCAGTGAGTGCTAGTATTTAATTTTAAGACATGTTGTCTGTTACTTTCACTCACTCACCAACACTTCTGAATAAATTTAATAAATCTGAGTTCATCACGTAGCCTCTACATGATATCCCGTCATTCAGCATTATTGTCCATTTTTGTGTCCTCCACAACATCATGTTTGACGTAACATCTGATGGCCAAAGTATGATTTCAGAACAAAACAACAGACAAAGAGCAGATAAAGATTCCAGAAGTTTATTGGCCAATTGCAAAATATGCAATATGCATGTGACTTGGCCAATAAGAGCAAATGAGAAGCCTCAAGATTTGTTGCAAAAGAGACACATCACAGCCAAACTAGCTGGCACACATAAACAACACTAAACCCAATGTGGTGGCAGTCTAATGGCAACTGAAACAGGTGGGAAAATGAACATGTGGCTCCTAACTGATCTCAATTACACAACTAATCTCAAACTGTTATGATGTCTTCTCTGTGCTTGATCTTGAAAATTTCATCATCTCCTCGCAGACTAAGAAAGAACATTCTCCACCAGGACGCAAGGATCAACTTGGAATTCTTGGTATTGATAATAACCTATAATTAGCTTCACAGCAGGCGCTGCACATGAGGGGCTCAAATCTCCTCTGATGATGCAACTGTCTGACCTCAGCTTACCTTACAGGCATTGTGCCAACTGTCATGAAAACGTGAGCAGGCCTACCTGACAATGAAAAGCTTTGGCCATTTCTCAAAATTGAGGTTGAAACATTTCATAATAAGTCATTACCATCACAAAAATTACCATCACACAGTATCATTTTGCCTACTTGATACACTTTGGCAATAATCACCAGTAGAGATAGTTCATTAACATGGGGAGGGGAGAGGAAGTGGGTGGGGGCTCCACCAGAATGACTTCTAGCTATACAGAAGCATCAAATAATGTGCATCAAACATCTTATCTGTGCTGCTTCTGTACATAATGATTTTGCCAAAAGCAACTGAAATGTCAGAGGATGACAGTAAAGATGATGCAAATTATACTGATGATGACGATGGTAATAATGATGTTGATGATAATGACAAGGGCATTGATAATGATGACAACAATTTTGTCACATTAAAATCAGTGTCAGCAGACAAGAAGACAGCCTGAACACTGAAAACATTCCACCCAAGTTAAATGTGCTTTTTTGTATTTACACAGTATTTCATGATATATAGCAGTGTTATTACAGATCAGTTTCAGAAAGATTACCACCATGAAATGATTAAATAATGCAAGTTACACAAGACATCTTGATGCTTTGTGCATTTTGCCATAGGTTGGGTAGCCTACACTTTTTCTGTTCAGTGCATTTGAGGATATCCTGCAGATCTGCATGTGCTGTCCTCATTGCCACCCCTTAAATCCCTCTGCTTCTGATTGCTACCGGCTAGCTCTTAACTCTTTCTGTCCCTTAGCAGAGAAAAGTGAAGTGGAGGAGAAAGAGGTGGAGAAAGAGGAGATGGAAGGATAAAAGGTAGAAGAGAAAGTTGCATATTTTTATAAAGCTGAATCACAATTTGTAGTAACAAAATGTGACTGAAGGATTTTTTTTGAAAGGATCACTTGATCCAAGAAGAAGCCCTAGTGCTGATCCATGGTTATTGAGCTTAGATTTTACACTTAAATTTTAGGCATTTAGTTGATGCTCTTATCCAGAGTGACTTACAGTGTCAGTCTGGGATAAAAGAAAGAGAAAAATCACATATCTAGATCACCAAAAGTCCAAGCAAACAATAGTAAAAGTGCACAGTGTCCTTATAATACTCCTACGACCATTGATTGATAATGTCGAGAAGTAAGGAAAAGTTATGTTCTGTTGTCAAGGAAACTAAATTGTTTGGCTGTTGTTGTCTAGACTATAAAAATCTATTGACTTCGAGGCAGAGAGGAATGGGATACTAATTAGGCTGTAATGCAATCTGGCTGATTGCTTTCATACATTACATGTGCTCTATAGCGTGTGGGACATCATGAGACAGCACGGCATAGCAGCTCACCCAGACTGCTTCAGAGAACATCGTGTTTTCAAGAACAGCGAGGGAAATGGAACAACAAGTTGTGTTTGATCAAAGTGTTTCTCAGAGACCATTTGTGCTCGGTCGAGGAACTCAGAGGGAATCTATGTGTCAGTAGGAAAGTGTATTCTTTCCAGCAGAAAAACATTCAGAGACACACTCTCAGCTTATTCCAACACATGGCTGTGATTTGTGGGAACATTTGTCCCTCCCTCCTTCCTGGGGAGAACACGAGTAGTGGTTTGCAGTACATTGTGAATCTGTATTCTCTGTCTCTGTGTCCTGCCTGTTTTTCTGCAGGTGTGTGTGCTGTGTGTAGTGCCTGAGGAACGTGCTTTGGTACAGCTGAGTGGGAGGGGCTGCCACGCAACCCCTCCCCTTTTTGTCAATGTGAAGCGGAGAAACCCACCCCGAGCTCCACCTATCCCGCTGTACAGGCAGGGAGCGCTTGGGGCCAACCGAGCTGCATGTGTTTGTGTGTCAGCATGAGTGCACGTTTCACACATGTGACCACCGTGGAGGCAGCCGGAGCTCTAAGCCGCTTTGCGAGGCTTAGGAGGGCAGCCACTCACTGGCTACTCAAAGGGTTGTGTTTGCTAAATGCCTAGAAGTGGTGACGGCATAGCTGAGCGCTGGAGCATGGTGCCCGGGGTTTCACATAACAATGCTGGGTCATAGGCTGCCACAGAGGCAGCACTGAACTGTACATGGTCACAAACGCAGCCCTTGTTCAACACTCAATGAAACTGACAGTATTTATCCTTCCTTGCCTGATTCGCCAAGATCTGAATTTCACTGATGAAGAATATTCTTTAATAGTTTGATTCAGTTTGTTCATTTATTTAAATGTACCTTTTGTTGTATTTTGTGCCCAAATCTGCCAAAGCCAGAGTGCTTTGTCAGTGCATGGGAAAGCAGGTTAAACTCAGCACTGGCACAGTTTCACAACTCATCGTGGTGGAGGCTGATTAATTCTCGTGCAGATATACAGTAGAGAAAAAGTACACACATGCGTGCACACATGCGAGGCCGGTGCGGAGTGTGTCTTGGACTTTGTGTTCAGTGCTGCTGATATCACACACAAGCACACTGTCCCTCCCTCCAGATTCAGTCCATGTTGAGAGCTGGGATATCAGGTTTCCTGTCTATGTGCACAGTGTGTACTCACAGCTTCCCCTTTGTTCCTCCTCTGTCAGCAGACAGCAGCACTGCATGAGGGCACTCTCCGCCGCTCTCTGAGGAGCGCCTGCTAGACACCCAACCACTGGCAAACTCTCAGTCACTGGTGGAGCCGGGCTAACTCCTGTTGCCAGGAGATAATAATCACAGAGAGTTAAAACAGCCTTCGTATGCATTTGGATAATTGGTAGCAGATGAATAACAATGCATCCTAAAAGTGTATAATGAGATTTTTTTTTTTTTTTTTTTTGTCAGCGCCT
>OMKZ01026858.1:0-25947 GCA_900302535.1 Neoniphon sammara
CAAGTGTCAGCCCTGCCTCTTATAGCTCACCTTTAACAGCCAGAGCCATTCAGCTGTTTCAATTGCTCTTGCGACATAAAGGGACACCGCATTAGTAGCAAAGCAGCAAAGCAATCGGAGAAATTCACATCAGCCATAAGCCGGCCGGTGCAGACAGAGGTGCGTAACAGCTGGAATTTCTTGCGTGGAGAGAGACCGACAGAAAAATGAGAGGCAGGTATCGCGGTCGGACAGCGGCTCACCTCCAGACGACTGCCGTGTTTTGCGGGGGGAGCGAGGCTGCCTCTGGTAGGGGTCGGACGGGCTGTACAGCTCTGTCGTGCCCATGTTCAGGAGCAGGGTCTTCTGGAGGTAGTCCACCACCGCTAGACCGTTACTGTTTCCAAACACCACACTATCGCACAAGGAGGGACCAATAAAAAGTCAGATGCATTGAAGCCTTGTATTTGTTGTCCTTTCCTCGTCATGATTATGATTCAATGACTTTATTTGCACTCACACTACAGTAATGCCTGGTTCATGCTTTCTGCAAGACAGGAAGAGATTCAAATTCCTTGACACACAAATAGGCTCCATATGAATGCAGGTATGTGATGTGTGCACCTTGCCATTCACACTTTTCACACAGTCAACCGACTCCAGTAAAGTGGTGACTCTGTACAAAAATTCATCTATCCTAATCAGAAATATGCCATTTGTGTTGTTTCAAATTTCAGGTGTGTGACTCTTAAATGTAGCAAACATGCCCAGCTGTTCCAGAGGTAATTATGTCATTTTGACCATGAACACTGCACTTCATTTTCCCACAAGGTATGAACCAGGCGTGCAAAATGCATGTTGAATATGTGTGTAAGTGCACATGTGGGTGTACCAATATAAGCGCAGCATTCAGTATTTCCCCCTTAGATATGACTAAGATATCGCTATGGTTACACTTGTCATTTAAGTATAACTTCTAGCATCTGATCACACTATTAGGATGCATTACTGTCAGGTCTAAATGTACAAGAATACAAATTTGCCACTGGATCTTCTGAATCAAATATGGAAAGGGGCTGGCTCAAAAATGTGAAAGAATTCTACAAAATTTGCATACAACAATGCAATCACAAATTTAGATAAATACAGCCGCAAAGGATGCCTGAAAGCCAGTTTCAGGACAAGTGTGCAGACAGAGCGATGTCATCAATTCAACTCTGATCTTTAGAGTCTGATCTCAAAATATGATGTTGAAACGATAAGTGTAACCATATCCTTTTGAGAACATCTGTGTGTGTGCGTGTGTGTGTGTGTGTTCTTGCCCAGAGAGACTTACAGGCCGTAGGAGGAGTTGACAGCCAGGCTGGTGATCTGCTGAGGAGGCTCCCCGCTCACCCACACCAGTTGGATCACCAGCTCCACCTGGTAGCCCGGAGACTGCTTCAGCGGGGAGCTCCGCACCCTGCATCACACACACCGGGGGAGACAGCTGGCTGCAACTCACTGGGTTTCAGGCATAAATTATCTTCTGGGGAAGCTGTACTGAGAGTCACTCCCTATTAAACTAATTTTGCCCTTTTCAAGATATCGTCAGAACATTTTCATCTTTTTAAACTTTTGTTTTTATTGGGAAACTTTCCCATTAAAATAAACTGAGGTGTGAATACCATGTAGGATTCATGTGATACTAGGTATTCTCCTGGCCAACTCTCTTGTGATTGGATGACTGGATCATTGTCCTGCTGGCCTATGGCATGTTTGAATAATTGATGACAAAAACAGATATAGTCAGGTGTGGCTTACTCAGAATTGATGATGTCTATTTATGATCTATGATGATGTACATTTTGAGCTAGGCACTTTTTTCAGTCTTTGCACTTGTGTACTTTGCATAAATAAATGTTTTTGCCTTTTTAGATTTCTTACTTTTTTTATCTGTGTGCCAGCTCTTGTTGGCATCATAAATGAGCATTTCAACCATTTTGGCTATGTAATACAACTCTGAGCCTATAAATTTTAATACTTATTTATTAAGGTGCTCTGTTTCAGTAATATCCTGCTTCATATTTATACTGTTACCGATTACTTGCATTCACATCTGGGAGCTGCCCAGTGCAACCATAGTCCTCTTTTGGTTGCTTATGGTTACTGGTAATTTTCTTTTTATAGAATTTTTATTTCCTCATCCATGCTGTCAAGAATGATTACAAAAAAGGGACAAGGCAGGTATGTAATTACTTTTGATCTCTCTAAGCTCTTTGCATAAGTAAAAAAGACAATGTGACTGTCCATACTGCAGGCATGGTATGTTGTCCCGGGTTCCATCAGAGGAGTTGCTGCCTGTGGACGGCTGGGCTGGAGGCTCATTCTCCTGAGGGCTGGAGGCAGCTCCTGAGGTGGGCAGGGTGGGGGTCTGATCCCCTCCTGGGTCGGGGGAGTCTACATCGCTAAGCTCACACTGCATACGCACCTCCAACAGCTACGGACACAGAGAAAAAGAGTTGATAGCTCTCAAGAAGACACAATTTCGGACATATATTTGACCCAAGTCAAATTCAGTTCACTAGTGGTGTCCAAGAAGACCAGGGCAGGGGGAAAATTCAATATTATCATTTATGTTTTTTATGTATTATCAGGAATATGATTCACATGATTGAGTTCTGCAGGTTTCTAAGAGAACATTACCCTGGACCATGAATGGTTACCTGCACAACTTCAGTGGTGACTTCCTGTTTGCTGAACCTGTAGATGATGACGTGAGCGGAGACTCCGGCCACGCAGAGCATCCTGCTCTCCGGGCACCAGGACAAAGTCTGGATGGCAAACGGGTCCTCCTCGACTATATCTGTGCTGGGCTTCTCCTCCTTCCCGCGAGCCCTTTCAAACACCTTGGCAGTCTTCAGTTTGTACAGTACTTGAAGCATTACTTTGAGAAGAAGGAAGAAAGAGGTCAGAAAAAATACTTTCATCTACTGTCTGCAGTTTATGTTCCTGTAGTAGCAAACAGGTAAGAATACTCACGTGCAGAAGCATCCCAAAATTTGATTGACCCATCAGCATGTCTGTTTATTGGGGAAAGAAGCAGAGCAAACATTGAAAATAGAACATAAACCATCCTGTTTACTTTGAGTTTTCAACATTTCCATGTCAATCAGAGTCATGTTAATGATTTCTCCTAAGTATAGATCCATACTCACCCAGTGATTATGATCTCCTGGTAGCTCTGTGTGCCTTGGCCCCAGTTTCCCCCACTAATGGGCCATTCCTATTAAAATGAGAAAAACAAGTTATGTTAATGAATGTATTCAGTCAATATGAAATTAGTTTCATGCAGGATTCTGCAGTGCTACCACTTCCGCTGCACACAATATGCTTCAAAGAATAAATTCACGCTATTTTGGAAATTGGAAAAAGAAGCACATGTACAACTTTAGATTCAAAGCAGGGATTGGTAATTGCATTTCTTGTCACAGACCTAAAGGTAAGCTCAGACAGGTAGCTCACATCCAATGTCCTCACATATCCAATCAGATACAGCATTAACAGCAGTAACAACATGGAAGTTGATCCTTTCAGATGGCCTTCCAACCACACTTGTAGGTGGTGTGAAATCTGATACAAATTACCTCTCTGATTTCAAGCGTGTTTGTTTTTAGTCTCTCCCCATGCGGCATATATTTGACGTCACACAGAAGAATCAAGCAGAAGAGCAGAGAACAACAAACATGGAGGAGTGGCAGTGAGAGAATAGCGGCGCCTGCACCAACTAAGAGGTTTCACGCTTCCTTTCAACAATGTGTTGTGCACTAGAAAATGCCTCAAAAAGAAGATGCCTTTTGCTGGACAGAAACGTCTGCATGAGCACGCCTGTGTTGTTTCTATGACAACCAAATAGCGTAATGGCATCAAATACTGTCGAAACACACAAGTCTCATTTGGTTGCTT
The DNA here is from genome assembly GCA_900302535.1 of Neoniphon sammara. Taxonomy (NCBI): domain Eukaryota; kingdom Metazoa; phylum Chordata; class Actinopteri; order Holocentriformes; family Holocentridae; genus Neoniphon; species Neoniphon sammara. Next base: position 3,925 of record OMKZ01026858.1, read on the forward strand.
GGAAATTACAATGTGGACAGTCAACCAGATTTGGAAAACCATCCAGATTTGCCTGCTTTCTAAACACAGCATACTGTCAATATCTTTGGTTTGCCTCTATAATTTTCAATATTTGAGCTCTGATTCTCTTTGAAAGCCCTGAAGTGTCCAGTGTGTTTAACATCGTTTACACAGAGGAGCGACCCACCTTCTTGCTGTAGCCTTGTCTCTTTTGCCGGCTGCCAACGGAGTAAAGTGCAGGAATCAGTTCAGCGGGGCAGTCGACAAAGTACTCACAGCAGGTCACTGGTGACTCATGGATGGTGAGAGGATATGGGTTCTCAAAGATCGGGTACCTGTCCAGACAATGCGCAAAAGGTCACATGCAGCAGACTGCAATATCACATGTGCTCTCGAAGTACTATACATGTCTTTTATACAAGAATATTAACTGCCAATCGGTTTAAAGTATTCTAACTGACCTACAAATTAGTTAAAAACTGGACCAGGCCAGAAACAGACATAATTTACAGCTTTTCTGCGTAGGCTAAAAATATGCAGCAGTACAAACCCCATGATGTATGATGTAATATAATTTTTCCCTGTAAGTTTACAGAATTGAACTGTATTGTTCAGAGTGTCTTTGTAGGTAATTTTAATTCATTTATTCTGGTGATTATGTCATGTTTCACATTAAGTGTATTCTAAATCAATTATTTTTTATGCTTTAAGTGCTTGTTCCTGTGTAACTTGATTGTTTGCTGTCCTCTCTTAATTGTCCTTGTTTATAACTTTGATGTATTCTTGTTTTCTGTTGCCTTTTTAGTCCATATCATCCAGTCCTAGGTTAAAGTAAATATAAACTACATAAATTGCCAATTTTTACTCTGATAGAAGACCAATGCAAGTGTTGTTTTTCGTTCTGGGAGCTATTAGGTTAAATTTAGTTTAACTAATATTTCTCTCATTGCCTTTGATCCAATTAATCTACCTATGGCAGTACACACAAATCATTACATCATATAAGGTTTACAACACCCACATTCAAAGATTATAACACTACATCATAATTGGAAAGTAAAATATTCACCCAATCTGTCCGAGGTCAATTACAACTAAATCTTTCTCAAGCAGGACCACCACAGCATAAGGCTCCTGGAAGTCTGGCAAACAGAAGAGCACAGAATCAACAGGGATAACGATGTTATATCACGGGCCTGATCCAAATCCTGAAACAAATAAATAAAAACCTGGCCAGGGTGGAGTGTTGCAAACGCACCATTTGGATATGGAGTTTCACATAGCGTTAGGAAATCTACAATGGGGTAGTCCATCTCCAGGACGGCGGTGCTCTTGCCGTGCATCACAGTCAGGCAGGCTCTCCTCCCCACTGTATCATAAGACAGACCTCCAGACAGGACCATGAATGGGTCCCTGAACAAAGGAAACACACACACACATTTTAATTGCTTATTCATATAATTACCTTTTGTTGTGATGGTGAAAAGCTTGTGCAAGTCTGATCGGTGCTAAGTGGGTACACACAGTTACTAGAATTTTACTGTTGTGCTTTCTCCAGAGACGCTTTGGCCCGATTTCAAAAACACATCTACAATGGGAGGAGCTCGCTTTTTAATTCTAATGACAAAACCATATTCTTCCTTCTCCTCTAATGTCTGGCATAAGGGATAATGAGATCAGATCCAGTGAATCAGTAATTGTTTACGTCCATATCATCAGCAGAAGGGCACTGTCGGAAAATAGACCTGCGTGTTAGACGAGTGTTGTTTCGACAAAGCAACAGGAAAGGCTACTTTCAGTACAGGATATGGATTCCAACTAGAGTCAATAAGGCACAGGATGGGTGGGAACTCACCGCAGTCAACCATCACACTTACCCAGCCCTTGTCGTTTTGTACTCCACTTTCAGGATAGGCTTGCATGGTTCTGGCTTCTTTCCATCCTTAGGCTGCTTTCCTAGTGGTGGTCAAGTGGGAAAAAAAAAAAAAAGCAGAGTCAGAAAACAAATGTGCAGAAATTCATGCAAAATGTGTACAGTATAAACAGAACGTGGACAAAATAAGGGAAATCCCACATGAAAAAAATGAACATACTAAATCCAAACAGGAAAAGCAACAACAGAGGTCAGACATGAAGCTGAATGTCAATTGGCAGTATGTGTCAGTATGTGTTTAATTTTTTTTTTCAGAGCAACATGAGGAAATTAACATTTAGAAAGGGTAAATAGTCAGTGCCTAAAAATGGAGGAGTATCTGTTACAAAAGTCAACAATTATTTAATATAGCCAGGAGAACAATCTGGAAAATCATGAAAATATAAGACAAACACAGACAAAACTGCCTTGGCAAAATGGACGTAAATGCAAGTGGAAGGTCACCAGCAGAGACAGACATACCAAAAACTACAGACTCAAACATTCCCACAGTTCAACACAGTTCAGGAACAGCAACATAAAAATGCTCTTCAACTAGACACAGGCGGCTTCTATTAAATGCACCGTGTGTGTGTGTGTATATATAATACGACCATGTGTATACAACAGACCCTACCATGTGGTGTGATGATCTGTGCAGGCTTGGCTGGGGCTCGTACATTCCATGTGGTCAGGGTGCCATCAGAGTGGCTGCAGACAAACTGTTTACCCTCATGGTGCCACGCTACTGAGTGGATCGCCTGGAAGCAGCACAATAGAAACAATACCTTGAGTTGTTGGGAAAATTAAAGAAATGAACTGACTTTATGGCAATGCGCATGGTATTTTATGTATTTCATGCACTAACAATTTAAGATGATGCTAAACTAGCTCATACAGGCCATCAAACAAATGCAGAATGATAAAAAAAATTAGCATGCACATTTGTAAACCTAAATATTGAAGACAGACAAGAAAAAGCTTCTGATCTTCTTAATACATAATAGTAAATTGATCAAAGAGTTTATCTGACAAAAGGTACTGCATTAATTTAGGAGATAATTCATTTGTTCATTAGTACAATACTGGTTCTTAAATTTACTATTATTTAAAGGTGCAATATGCAAAATTCTTGAGGGTTGATTTAAGTGAGAATCTTTAGACTTAATTAACAAAAAAACATGGAATAAGCACAGTAAATTGACCCTCAGCAATTGTGCAAAGTTCACCTTTAATTTACTAGAAATTATCCTCTTTTAAAAATGTAAAGTAGAAAAATGAAATCTAAGCATATGTTTCATTCTAACTGCTGTTACTTCTCACTATTCATTACTCAAGCAACAATAATAAAAATCCTCCCATATGAAAGATCCTTGAGTGCAAGCTTATTAAATCGGGTTTGTGACATAAAAAGATGAAAATCACTGTTACAGAACATATATGTGACAGAAGTGATAGATTATGCAAAACCTCATAAGGCCTCACATGTTGCTGAAACCACAATGAGGAAACGAACAAACCACAATCCCCATATGAACTGAGCGGAGTGGAAATAACGACTTACCTCATCATAATTGTAGCGGTAGTCAGCTTTTTTGGACTTCAAATCCCACAACACCACTATCCCACACTCAAATCCAATCAGAAGCTGCAATAACAAGAGAGGCAAGCACAGCTCCACTGATTGCTGTGAAACCACATATTGCACATATAACAGAGCCTGGAGTCGACCAACGTTGTCTGAAGCACCAAGAGACATGACTTCAGATAGGAATGTTTTACAAATGAGGATCCTGAAGGAAAAAATCCACCCTCACATTACCCTCATCATATAATCTCTTTGTGACATTCGGCACGTTCCTGCTTCATCTGCTGCCAGTGAAAGTCCCCGTGAAATGAACTCCCATTGCTTTTACTTCCTGAAAAGCAGCATATCTTTAACTGAGACTTCATGCTGCACCAGTGGGTGGAAATAAAAAATATCAACCAATAAAATCATCTCAAATTTAAACAATCTCCTTAACTGTCATGTTATTAGTTTACACTTCTGAATGATACCTCTCTCTGTTATGTCTCAGCCCAGTATCTTGAGCAGGAAATACATAAAATCAAGGAAGTAAGATGGCCATTTTATGTAATTTTTAAGATAGTGATTTCTTGCATTTCATGTGATTTCCTGTTTAAACTCATCCCCAGAATCAGTTTCAACAACCCACAGAGATGGGTTGTCAACTTGTGCATTCAATCAAAAGTGTGTGTATGGACATGTAAACATAGCTAACTAGCTAATTAGCACATGAACACTGGGGCCTGTGCATGATCATGACCATGCTGCATTGCATTCTGGTCTATTGAGGCTTCTGTCCGTGGAGAAACTGACACCTCTGCTTCTTCTGTGACAGATTTCTGCCTGTATGATTGGGGAAAGTCAGTCTAGAAAGAAGCCTGCGCTCTTTGGGTCTGAGGGGCTGAGACCAAAATGTGACATTTACCAAAGACGTGTTAATTAGCTGAAAAATATTTCTGGTATCAGACTCTGTCGCTGCATTGGAAATACTGATGCAACATCATCTGCATTTAGCCATTTGCCCACAGGGAAGGGGGAAAAATGGTAAGAAATGGTGCATTGCCAAGAGATGATTTTAGGTTTTAGAGGGGAATTTTCCTTTGACTGTGTGCCATAGGCTGTGCATCATATAACTGTTGAGTACCTTTCCTTCATCCATGGGGTTATCACTGATGTGGACAACTGGCCCAGGGTGTGTCTTGGTGGATCTGGGGAGGTTTTAGGGAGAAAATGAGAAATAAAGAGTGTGAATTCAATTGCATTTGCATTTTGTAGATACACATGATGCATACCTTGGAAAACATACTGTGCCTGCTTCCAGAGAGAGAGAGAGAGAGAGACAGAGAAGCATGTCTTAAAGCAGTGAAGACATAGAGCTAACAGGAATAGTTGGTGGTTTGCAAAGGGACAGAGCATCAATGTAAGAGAGAAAGAAACATGACGTGAGAGATAGAGAGAGACAAACAGAGAGAGGGAGAACAGGGTCAGATGAGGGTCTGTGAGAGATTACAGTGAGGCAGCGTTTCTGGAGACAGCGTCGCCGTGGCAACAGAGCGAGGGGCATGGCGGAAGTGAAGGTCTGGTCTAAAGAAAGCGTCACCACCACCAAATGTGGTCTGGCTCCAGGAGCTAATGATCTCATGGCTGTTGATGAGTCAATACGATCAAGTGATGCGGCGGACGGACGGGAATATGAACCCGGTCAGAGAAAAACCACCAACGTAAACAACTGTTTATGTGTATTAACATGTTCAGTGTGACATTAATTTCTGTTTTATTATCTTGATTTTTTTTTTTTTTTTACTTAGAATTGTTTCATTCCTGAATATTAGTATTAAGACAACACGCTTTCTATGTCTGTTGCTTGTGATATAAGAGCGCATAGCTGTGCAAAAAAAAACAACAAATAAATCAATACAGCCAAGTATTGCAAATTGCAATATATCTCCATCCCATTGTATCGATATATATTGTTTATGCACTTCATTTTCATATGATATTATGGCATCTATTTTAGTACACTGCGTTAATTAATTGCATTGTACTAATTTTTTTTTAATGAAATGGAATGTGAATATTGAATAAATGTTATGCAATAGACTGTATTTTAAGTTCTATTCATACATTTTCAGTCAATTCTGTGGAGTATTGCAATGCATGGTGATACTAATTATATCAAGACCTACGTTTTGTGATATGTATTGTATTGTGAGATCCCTGCCAGCCCTACTACAGCGTGAGTCCAGCAGATTGCAGTTACAGCTCTCTGCATGCAAACTTGAAACTTGTGGTGAAAAGACATTTGCATCAGAGACTGGAGGACTGCTAGAAACAACTGGACAAGAAGAAAACACAACACTATGACCAGCAGCTCTTTTCTTATAATCGTGCCATTTACATTCCCACAATCTGACAGCCAACAGCATCTCTCATCTCCTCTGTCTGTCTCTAAGACATTAATCTTAGCTGATGGCATACTTTGGTGCTCTGACAGCTCCAAGTCCCACATCTAAGACAGCAATCTATCAGATTCCAGCAGCAGCATCACCTAAACACATTGTACGCTACTCCCAGTTTTAGCTGCCAGTCAGTGTCTGAAATTAATTTTTTGGCTCACCGACCAAAGGCTGGAACATTAAGAAAAATTACCTGGCAAGAATACATTTTTACTGGCCAAAATAATGAATATTTTTTTAATAGAAACATATAACCTTCCTCATTCTTATTGCTACTTCATGCAAATAATACTGTGTGTTAATATAAAACAGCTCTCTCACTTATACCGTGGATAAAGTTGGCAATTCATCATGAAGTGTAACAAAATTCAAGATAACTACAATATTCAAAAGTGACCAGCCAGTGTGATGAGTGACTGCTATTGATTTATCCACCATTTTACTGGCAAACCCAGTGCAATGAAAAACCAACCAACACACAGGATCTGACTTCGTGGTGAGTGCCTACATAAAAACCTACATAAAAAGGAAAGGTGGGAGTGGGTGACACCGGGTAAATCACAACAAATCCAGAAGGCTCAGCGGAAAGTTCTTGCACGGTAGAACCACCAACTCCACTCCCACTCTCAACACGGATCAGACCTTTGCTCAGCTGCACCGACACCTGCATCTACACTTACAGAACAAACTGTATCTGCAAACGGCCCAGCTACACTCGTCAGACGCTGCCACCGGTGAATGCTCCCTTTGAAGTCAATTTACCATGCTACATTGGCTGCATCGCGTTGCGTTCAATGGCAGTAACCGGAGAGCGTTCGGCATCAAGTTTCAACTAGGTCCAAATCCCACTGGATGATGTTAGCATTCATTTTATTATGTGTATGGGAAATAAATGATAAATGAAGAGGTATATTGAGTGTTTAATCATATATGAACTAATATTATAAAGAGACTAGTGTTTGTTACTGTGTATTATTTCATACAAATAGAGTTCAGATTATTATGATAATATGCCCATTTCTGGTTTTAAATAAAATAAGCTATGTGTGTTTGAACCAAGGCCATATTGCCTACTATCAAAACCATCGCTAGACAAAACAAAACCAGTTTATTATTTTCCCCTAAAAGTCACTACATTGCATTAGGTGCCTGTGTAGCAGGTTTGCCATGTAACTGCCACGACGCGACACTGATGACATCACTTCAAGTGTGGCTTCTCTTTAATACGGGCATGCACATTCCTTTCCACTTCCCAGTTTCCTGGTCTGGCTGCCAAAGAGTCAGCCACACAAGTGCAGAAATAAGATACGCAAAAAAAAGACAAAAAAGAAGGCTGGAAAACACAGACTCACAATTCGATGGCTTTGTTCCACATGATGACGTAGCCTGAGAGAGTGAAGGACTCCACGTTGACGATGTGGATGTTTCCTCTTTCTGTGCCGATGTAAAGCCATTTGCTCTGGAAGGGCAGGTGGCAGTACGTGATCCTGCAAGACAAGATCAGTGTCCAACAAAATTAGTTGTTTCATTATCTCATGACTGGGTAACATCAAAGAATCATCCCTGTTGCTAATCACCCCGATCCAACTGGAAGGAGCAGTGTGTGACTAAGGTTTAATTACAAAGGCCCTGCTCTGTGTCACACTAATGAAGCCTGACTAAATATAGACCAACAGAGTGGAATAGTCCAATAAATACCGGAGGCTTCTCACAATTGTTAAGAAACATTCAGAATCATACATCAACATTTACAATTCCATGGTGTGTCTCAATATTCACAGCTAATTGTGACAAAAGATGAAAAGATGATGCATTCTGGCGCTGAGTACGGGAATTTAAAAACTATGCTGACTGGCCTGCTGGGGAAACTCCAATTAAAAATCAAAATTTCCAACTCTGACAGACCATAACTGCTACACCACTGGTCCAAATTTAATGAAACCTGGAGGAATGATGCATTTTGTTGCTGACTAGTCCAAGGGGTGCTTGCATCTTATATGGGGGACAACATGCTTACTTTCTGAGATTTCTAAAATGATGATTGGTTACCGTACAAAGTGGCTGGATGAATAAACAAACCTTACCAGCCCCTGACAAAATTTCCAGAAATTGAATGTCATCTGCATGTTATAAATGCATCTTGAAGGAACTTGTATTCTACGGTTACCTTAATGAAATCACATTTCCCATTTGGCTACAGAGGAAAACAAATTCAGCTGTTGCCCTCCCACCGGAGAACACACAAATGGATTACTTCTCAAGAAGTGATGAGTGCAAAGTTGTGAAGAAAACACTGAGACGATTGAGGCCAGCTGTGACGACGACTGCCTCCGATTTTTGTTCATATTTCGCAAAGTGACAGATGCATGTCAGAAGGAGAAAGAGGAGCACATCACCTCTCCCTGTTGAACTTGAGAGAATGCAGGATGGCGGGAAGCTTTTGCCTCAGGTTCCACAGGTGAATGCTGTCATCAGCTAAGGCACTCACCAGCGCCCCCTGTGGACAGACCCAGAAACAAGAATTAAATTCACATCCCGCAGATATGTGGTTGTATCCCCTTGCATGCATGAAACACGTTGCGGCATCGTGGTTTTATACGACAGCATCACAACCACACAACTACGAGGCCATTACAGAAGCCTCTGGACCACAAAACCAACGTTACTGTTTAATCAATGTGTTCGCTAAAAGCACATTTCACACAGCTAGCAGTGATTCATGGCCTATAAACATTGAATAAGCACCTGTAAAAGGTGTCTGAGGTGCCGGCTAGCAAGGAGAAAGCCTGTGAATGGATGAATGGGTGGAAGAAAGGAAGCATGAAGCAGTGAACAGACCGGGACTGAGGGGTCGAGGAGGAAAGAGGACCAAACAAGGAACGGGTAACGACAACAAACCTCATTGATCAGGAACTGGAGCTGGATGACAGCAGCACCGCTCTCATGCTGGCAGTAGCACTCCACACCCGCACGGCCAAAGCTTAAATTCAGCTCAGTCAAAGAAAAGTGGACGGCTGGCAGTAAATTAAATGCAGATGTGTGGACAAACACTATCAAGCATATGCAGAATACCTTATAAAGACACTTGTATGTTTGAACAACAGCTTATTACAGAGGCAAATGGATAATCTGCTAAAGGATTACTTTCTCAAATTAAATATAATGAAGACCTATTTCATATCAATGGTATACCAAAGCTTTTCCAGCTCGTCTTTTCCAGTATGTTGGTATTTTCAGTCAGCATTGCTAAACAAGCACTAGCAATAAGATAAAACAAATCAAACTCCTGAGTTATAAATCAGTGGGCCCTGTCTGCCTTATTTATTCATATCTCCATGCGTCAGCCAGCATGGCAGCAGCATGATTAGTTGTATCTTGGCTTAACTCATACCTCTTTCTATTTGAATCTTAAGCGCAGGTCAGAGAATCCCCGCCTGCTAAATCTGTCTACACAAAACCACCACGCCGCCCATTTAGCCAACAGTAGATCCAGCTTTACTCTAAACTGTTTGTGGAGTGACAGAGGTGCCAAAAATGACACCGACTTGCACGTATGGAAACAGGGAGACTCTGGCTGCAGTGGCGCACAGCCATGTAAGCAACGTGGCTGTAATGCATCCGACAAACCTCCAAACACTAGAGGAGGAAAGAATTTAGCAGGCAAACACGAGACTTGTTCATGATATTCAAATGAGGAAGACAGGGAACCTCCAACAGGAACAAGTTTCCTTTTTTTTTTTTAATTCTGCCCAAACTATCTTGATCATATTTGACAAAAACACACAACAGAAAAACACAAATGAACTGCCCATAAATAAAATGAGGTATGCTGCCCCCAATACTATTAGTAGGATCGCACCAAATAAAAACTGCAGACAGAGCGTTCCATTCCCTATAGTTTTGAGTTCATTTCGAGCTGACAGACTGTAATGAGATATGTCTGAACAGGATTAACATTGCTGTGATCAAACAATCCCTCAGTGCCTTAAACAAACTAAGGTGGGGTTGCAAGAGAACGTTTCAGGACAGGCACGCAGTGGGCATCACTTCTGCAGAAAGATGGAGGCAAACACAGACTCTCAGACTCATACTGGCGCCAGTCAAAGACCGTTGGCAGCTGAACTCACTTTCACCCATGACCTTTCTATCCAGCTTTGGCTCCCGGCTCTGCAAGTTCTGCACAACATTTGTCATAATTATTAACGGGTATCATGTCTCTATAGGTCCACAACGGGGCCAGGATTCATTATGTCTATTTCATAGCCGGTGGTCTTCCATAAATAGGAACACAGCTCTAATATAAAGAGCAAAATTGGAATATGTAACATTTGTTAATTCATGCTGCTAGCAGGATACTGTAGCAGCATCACTTCAACAGTGTTTCTTCTTATAGAAATAAGGTAAAGTTACTGCCTGATTATTTTGCTATGTGCATTAACACACCAAGGCAAATTCCTGTTGCGTGTGCCAAGTATGCATGCTGATTTTGTTTTAATCTAAGGTAATGGTGCTACAGAAAAGCAGCTTTCTAGGCTACAAGGAAATTTGGAAGAAGAGCATGATGGAACAAGATGTTATCAATGGTGAGTGTGCAGAATATTTTGTCTGAACTTCCTCATCCTTCTACACTCAGCAGTCCGATCATGATCAAAACAATCGCTGTGATCATGTGAACTCGGTTTCTCTCTGACAGGAAAAACTTCGTTCTAAAGCTTCACTCGGTACCAAGTCAATAGAGACTGTTTAAATGGCAGTGTGTTCACCTTTTGCACTTTTTCCCCATGAAACCTTGTTAGTAAAAACACAAGCTTCTGGGATTTTACAGGCACGGGAAGCCAAGTCACACAAAAACTCCCTGCCTATGATTTTGCAAGCAACAACTGATCTTGCCCCAGTGGATAATTTCCAGAGTGCTCTTGAGAACACAAGACACCAAACTCATGTCACCCCTTGAACATGAATACTTCCGTATTTGGTAAACCAGTGTGGCTCACCACACAGCATTTCAACATCAGCAGGTTTCCTTGTGTAATCAAATGATAATCATCATGGCAGGAAGTTGTCTTAATCATACGCCGACAAACGAAAACAACAAGAAAAATGCTGTCCATAGCAGCCTTGATAAAAGCACTATGTTAAGTGTTTATCAGGGTTAATGCAAAAAGGGATGGAAACTACACTAAACTAAACTGATAATTAGGCTTTTACCTTCAGTAGTATTTTTGCACTGCAACCTTACCAATCCAAACCTCAGACTTCCAACAATAAGCTACAATGCAAATACGTCATTTTTGCATATATAAAATTACAAGTATTTAATTTGCAAATTATATTCAGGAAGGAATTTGTGTGTGTCCATTTGGCCCATTTTTTAAAGTTCCAAATATTTCACTATCCCCAATGACCCCAAATCCCCTGGGGGTCATATATGAGCCTCTACTGTATTTTCAATCAGCAGCACTTTTAATGGCTGATTTGTGCTTTGGCTCCACCAAAAAAAGAAAGAAAAAAAAGAAAAAAGAAAAAAAAAAAGATCAGGTTGTGCAGTGGCCAAAAGTTAAATGAATTAAAAAGCAGTAGGGAAGTGTCTCCGATAACACACTGATTAAAACACTGTAGTGGAGACAGATCTTGTAAAAGTAGACATTTATTGCTTGTAGACATCTCATTGAGCTTATGTCTACTGAGCTGTGGCAGCATTTCCAAACTCCAGGGGCAATGAGGTGGATCGATACAGCCTGTCTTTTGATAAATGGACCAATTGCCTGAATGACAGTAATCCCATCAGCTCCACCGTGCACATTAGGACAACATGGAAGCAATGTGTGTTCTTCGGGAGCTGCCCTGTAAACACAATGCTCTCTTAATCTGGAGAGTGGATAAAGACGAGGATGGAGCCACCTCTAACGATGATCTAAATTAAGCAGATGGGCCTCCCATGCAGGATACCAGCACAAAGGAAAATCCTGATTATATAGACTAAAGGGCAAACCCTGAGGACACCAGGTAAACAACATAGCCTGGGTATGGCCACACCATCAAACATAAATCTTAATGGCCTGGAATCCAGTGGGCGTTTTGGTTGCCGTGGCTCATTTGAGCTGCTTGGTTAGTTCTAAAAACAGATTTTTCCCACAAATATAAACATGAATCAAAAACTGTTTTCCAACTGCCCGAGGGCCCCTACAGCACGGTAGCAGCTTGATTGTGTGTGTGCGTTGCGCATGGCCTGACAGCCGTGCACAGCAGGTCCAGTGATGTTTACAGCACATATGAAGTGGCATCCTGGCACAGACTGGGCAGCACAGTTGATGAGGTTGGCTCCTTGGCATATGGCAGAGGAGCTGTTCATGCTACTGCAGAGATACCACTAATGAGCCCAGGTCCTCCTGGAGAAGGGGGCTGCCGGCTGCAGAGAAACAGCCTAGCTACTGCGTTCCTCTGCCATCACCACTTCCGCAGATTGGTTTGGATTTTCTACTTGTAGTGCTGCCTAACATGGGCAAAAAAAAGGTTACTTAATATATTAATTTCCCAGATGATTAAAGAAATTTGAGTAGCAGCTTGGTCATACGTTTGCTCAAAGGATGTCAAGATGTTGGGCATGGGTTTGGTGTATGTGCATGTATGTGCATGGAGGCTGTGGGGTGTAGAGATCATTAGTATCATTCAAGCTTTGACTTCCTTGAGTGGTTCCTTTCATTTTCATTTGCCATGAATAAAGGATACAGCCTCAAAGCTCCACTCTGTGTCCCAACGGCCAAGATTTTCTGCACAGGGTCAAAAGCCATTGAGGATGGTTGATGTGGGAAGCCATGACGCACAGTCTGTAGGAAAGAGCAGAATTTATATTAGAGCTACAGTCAGCTAATCAATCATCTGCCTCACAGTCAAAATGTTTTGGTGACTAAAAGCTGGCATTACTGGAGGAAAAACAGATTTGAGCATTATCATGATCAGAAGCAGTGTAATTTATCAATGTGGAAAATGTGTCTCATTGTCAAAACAAATTTGATAAAGCAAAAAACATTAGTGCAAACGGGGAATGGAATAACTTTGTTATCCATTCTGACGTCCATGTGCCATGTGCATAGGCTAAAGCCTCCATAATGTCAGTAAAAACACTCATTTTCCCCTCTAAACACTTCAGTTTGCAGGGTTGCAACGTATTTAACTGCCTGCATCTTACAGTGGACATCAACAAAATGCTCAGGCCAAAATGCTAGCACCATCAGGCATCCATGACACAATTATTTAGGGTTAAAAACCTTGCCCAGCCATCCATGAGCTCATCCACAGACAGCTTGCAACGAGATTATGTAATAGATAATGCCATGCCACTGTAACCTGGGGACCTGACCTATTCTGATCCCAGCTGGGGCATAACTGGTGGGTTGGCACTCCGGGGTGTTTAACACAGGCAAAAATGCAGCCGGCAGACCAAGAAGGCTACAGCCTGGATCCAGCTGCCTCCTGTGCTTGGCTAAAATTACTTTGGAATACAGGCGACTAGTCGGGTCGGGCTTGGCTCAAGATGATCAGAGTCTCCTTTCCCCGCTTAGTCAAACTGTGATGACTTGATTAGGTTAGCTAGCTAACTTGTGTCACTGACCGGAGGCGACAATTCAGTGCAATGCAAACAGCTACAGTGTGGTGCTATGACAGCCTGGCTCCAACCGTGGTAAATAAGAAGCCAGTCAGCTGATTAAGATACGGTCCCTGCGGAGGTCTGCACAGCTATATAACCTGTGCTTTATTTGAAATCGGGTGCATTTGCGGTGTGTTTCTAGTGCAATATGCATGAATTCAAGCCGTGCCCATCCTAATGAGCAGGGCTGATAGGCAAGGACAACATCGGTGTTTGGTCACGCGCTGTCATCTGACTGAGTCGGTCGTCCAGCAATATGCAAAAACAGCCTGTTAACGTTAGCCGCTATTAACGGAAGCCCACCTTGCAAAGCTGAAAATGCTCCGACTGAAGAGTCTCCTGGATAACATCGTTTTCCCTGGTACCCGGCTGTGCTGGTGCGGAGGAGGAAGAGGAGACCGCTGTCAAGCCGTCCAGCACCTTCCTAATGTTAAACTTCTTCATTTTCCTCCGTTACAGACGAGACGGTTGAAATCGGGAAAAAAGATCAAGCGAGCTACCATAAATTGGACAGGGGTAGCTGCTAGCTAGTTGGCTAAAGACGCACAGTTAATATCTTGCTCTGTTAATCTCACATGTTACGGAGGGTGTTGCCAACGCACTCCCCAAAAGCACCCGAGCTGCGCACATATACATTGACTTAGCGAGTCCTTTCCGCCGTCCGGGTTAATCCACCATTTATGTGGCCAGCTCTGGCGTTATTCGGTCGGGATCAATCGTTTCCGTGAGCTGTTTCCCAGGGCTCAGCTGGTAGCAAACTGGCTACGGAAACGCAGTTAACTGCAGCGGGGATTGAGTCTGCGCTCTGCGGACACCCGGATGAAAAGCTGCTCTAGTGACAGCTACTGTCAAAACCTGGTCAAAACTTAGTGAATTAACAAAAAATAACGTAGAATCCGGGAAATAAGATGTCTAGCAACGTTGCAGATGGTGATTCTAAGAATAAAAAAATATGCAGGCCAGTTTTCCTCGTGGACACTTGTCGTCTCCTCAAAGATATCTGAGAAATGTGATACAAGGAGACAGTTTCATTTGCATATAAAAAGGCTGTGTGCCCATTCTATTGTGTCTGCGTGGAAAATGGGCCTTATTTCCGCCTTCTAGTCTTTCCCCCAAGGAGGAAAAACTAGGTTATTTTTCCTCCTCTGGGCCTTGGGAAACTAACCGAAACCCTGTTTTAAAAAAATCATTTTAAAGTTTTTTATTCATTTAGGCATATCTTTATTGGGTATGCTAGATGGCTACCTGGTAATGGGTAACATTATATTTACTTTGGGGTGACACAGCCCAACACCTGCCTGGCTTTGGTGCAGATCTTACATGCCAGAATTAAGTTGCTGTTGGATGAAATGATTCCTGTACCCTGTAACAGGCTACAGTAGGTCTGTGTCAGTCCTCAGTATTCAACTCTTAAACACCAAGTGATCATTTTAACGATATTTGCACATGCACGCCTTCTACACTAGATGGCGCACTTTACCAACATTCCCATCCCCGATAATCCAACTGTGATATATTTTGCAGCACCATGGATAGCAGCACATGGATGGATACCCCTAGTTAAGACGTATCCAACATAATAAGATATTATTTGCTATCATTAAGTAATCAGATACATAGACATTCCCCACATTTTTACATATTCAGCATTAACCATTTTTCAAAGAACAGGGCTTTGGCACCATTAAAGAGTCACATCAGTGTAAGTCATGTCTCTGCAGTAAAATACAGCTCTGCCATTTACATGCTTGTAACTGTCTGCTCTCTGCAGCGAGTAAATAGTAAATTAACGCAGGCCAACAGAAAATGGGTCAGCCAAGACACAGTGAGAGACAGAGAGGGGAAGGGCAGTCAGCCACACAGCCTGCTCTTTATCAACCTTTTCACAAGTTTGACTAAATTGAAATTTTCATGCAATCATGAATATATGAAAGAAGCTGCCAAAGAAAATGCACGCTGGAGAGCAGATAAAATAGGGCAATATCAATAATGCACAAGTAATGGGATCTGTTGCATAGAGTGGGACTCTCATTCAGACTGTCATATTTATGAACAACAAGTTTTGAGAATGAGCTTTTGTGTCCAATGTGAAAAGTATTGGGGCCAGCATCCCTGTATGACTCCTGAATCTAGGTCTCTAGTATCTGGGACATATATCCATAATTAGCAGTTGTGTGTTACTTCTCACTCACTTTCCCTCAGGCACATTTGCCACACAAGGTAAACTGCCTTGCTGGCTTTCATGTTGTAACTCACTTGATCGACAAAACGCATAAATGCTTGTGCACCAAAAACAAAATGGTGTATTACACAGGAAAAAAAATCCAAGGTTGAATAAATCTGTCTGAACAAATGTGGCTGACATACCTGGACAGAGCCTGAATGTGGACAAGAGAGAGTTTTTGGTTATAACTACCTAGCGGCGAGGATGTAGAACAGATCCCTAGATGCACAGCAAGGACACTGCAAAGTAAAACTATAGGACAGCAAAGAACAGATGGGTGTGCAAAAATAGCCACTCTAATATACAACATGTCAGTGAACATAAAGGACGAGATTTCACTCTCACAAAATATCTAAAAGACTATACATCAAGTATTATCTCTAATTTAGAAACATACTGGGACCCCATTGATGTGGTGGGATTAATGGCATCCCACCACTTGCAGCAAGAGGATTAAGTAGGGACTGGTTAAGTAAACTTGAAGCACTGACCTTTGACCAGTGGAAACTTTAATTAAAATTCATCAGTATAAAAATACCTTTACATTGCAAGATGTGGTCAAAATGAGTGTGATTAAAGTGTTAAAGAACTGAACTGAACATAAGTCTTATTTTCAGATGACCCATTTTAGTGAGCCAGAATTTATTGGTACTTATGTCAGCAAATAATCACTGAAGAACAGAACATACAGTACCTGTATTATCAGCCGATATCTGATCATATCTGAGGAACAACTTACATATGATATCTTTTTTTTTTCACCATCACTGCATCAATAAACTACACTGCTACTAATAATAATTACAGATTAATAATAATAACAACAACAACAACAACAATAATAATAATAATAATAATAATAATAATTGTAAATAGTAATAATGATAATGACAATAATTGTTTAAATTTCTCCTCCATTGTTGTTGACTAAGTATGAGTCCTCTGCCCACCCACTGTAGCATGCTCAGTAACACAGCCCTCACTGCAGGGTGTTGCAGCGTGTTGCATTTTCCCATATTTCCTTAAGAAAGCATCCAGCAAAATCAGGTCATGCTGATAGCTTTCTCTGCTATTGGCCATATCAAGCCGGGCTGTTATGCTTACAGGGTATGATAATGGCCTGGTTTTAGCTCCTCTCACTGCAAAGTGATTAGGACATAATTACATGCATGGGTTGCATAACAGACAAGTAACACTTGAGCTAAGATGGAGTGGATTCTCATATGGAGCAATATTTGAAAGATTCCAAATGCAGAAATATTAGGACACATTTCTTTTCTTTGTACTTGCTTGTTGTTTTGGGAAATACCCATTTTGGTAATCTCACAGTCTCTGGTCACTCATTATAGTAGGTCATCCATCAGCAAGTCTTGTTTGTAAAGGAAGTGTCACAGAGTTTTCCCAGCATGATGTGTGTCATGCTGATCTGTTTATTAGCCTGCCGACTGTATCAGTGGATTATCACAGAAATGAGCTCAATCGTCTCCACAGAGGTGTTTATGAGACAACTCACACAGTCCACACATTATTGGGGGAACGTGCTGGTATGGCTGACAAAACTACAATTATGAAGGCACTGACTGTGCGAAACACTGAACACAACACATCTATCCAGCTTTCTGAAATAGCTTCTACAGTAGCTGCGGATTCATGGCTTGGTATCAAAAGAATGGTCTTGTTAGAGCGTTTAACCAGTAGCCGCCTTTGGCTGGCTCTCTGCCTCAGAGCCTTGGTCTCCAGCAGCACAGTGATTGGCTCTGAATCTCTCCGGGTGCCTGGTTCACTTTGATCCCATCCCAGTGGTGCTCTTCAATGGACAGGCCTGTGCTGCACAGCATCATTTGCTTGACAAGAAAGGCACCTGCCTCATCAATATTTATATTGTCCTATAAATGGTGAGGGATATATGAGTTTCAGAACATGGTGTTGTATGCATCGTTAATCCTGTTAAAAGTGTTTGATGTGTATGAGAGTCTTTGTTAAGTGTATGAGCCAAGGTATGTTAATGTTTGAACACGCATTTTATTAGTATAGTTGCAGTGTTAAAGTTCAAAGGTATGCTTCATGCAACTCTGCTTGTAAGACACAAAATTCACTGGTGACTACACAGGCAGACTGGAGTTTATAGTACAAAACCTTGTCAGAGAAAAAAATAATCATTGGAGGAGTTAAACATTAATGAATAGAGCCAAATAACCCCAATTTTCTGGCTTAGGGTGAAACTCACAGAAAATGACAAGAGGTTACAGAGGAGGTAGGTAATATTATGAGGCCTAGCACTCTTACTAATAATTAAACAAATGCAATCCAGCCATTCTAGGTAGTTTAGCTCAGTGGTTTTCAAATTGGGGTCTGGGGACCTCCGGGGGTCTTTGAGGGGATTCCAGGGAGTGCTCCGCAAAAACAGGAATAATTTAATTTTACTATCATTTAGTTTACTATAAATTGTTTCAATACAAAAAACATGAGTGATTATTTTAATATTATGCTTTTATTGCGCCACTTTGGATCACTTAAGTGTTCAAATATGATGTAATATTTAACAAAACCAAAATATCTTTTTATACCCAGATTCATGAGGAAAAAGCACTTTAGAGGGTGAAAGTCAAATTTGGGGTCCAGAACATTTGTTTGAAAACCCCTGGGTTAGCTGCTGGCCGAGTTGACCTTCCAACACCCTTCACACTATCCATACTAACCAAAAAAATTATTTTGGTGAGCTAACTAGCTAGACCTCTGACCTTCCAAAATCATGAATGCCATTATCATTAAATTAATTTGAAAAAGCTGTCATTACCATTTCTAATTTTTATTCATTTGTTTGACCTTCCTTATTCAACTTTGCCACTTGCTCTCCAGTAAACTGTGGTTCTTTGGCTCCACTAATTGAGGCTAAACTGAAACTTCTGCCTCCAGTGCAGCTCTACCAGCAGTGTGTTTATGTAACTCAAACTCCAGCCTGACACATACATATGGTTCTATAATAAAGAGATACAAGACACACCTTTGCAGAAGTCTCAAAGCAGCCTAGGAATCTGTTCTCTTTGCAGAAGTGGTCCAGAGTGGAGGCTAGCTCTCTGTTCCCTTCTGTCATATCACATTTGTTGACCAACAGCACAGCAGGGACCGGACTTCCGCTGTCAAGACAAACTTTGCTATCTAGGTCCTGCTTCCACTCTGAGGCAGCCTCCAAGGTGGACTTTTTTGTAATGTCACATACGACTAATGCTCCCATTGCCCCCTTGTAGAACACTCTGGACATCTTCTTAAAATGCTCCTGGCCTTGAGGAAAGAAGAATTAAAGGGTAATATATGCTGCCCCACAGCTTTCTCAAATCTGAATCATGCAGCGTTAAAGTTAATTCACCTTCAATTAGCTCCATTCAAAATTAAAACTGATTCACATAATAACAGTTTTCATTCTCAGTAATTTGCAGTTTTTCAATTTTGAAGGGAATCCACTTCCTGAAATGAATGAACTGTAAGTGAATTGGCCCCACTTGTGTTTTAAATCACTGTTTTCTCAAATGTGTGACTTGAAATCTCAAAACAGACTGTAAACGTTATGTAACAAGTGTGAGACTAACAACAATAATTTTCAGAAATTGGTATGTTTCCATGGACACTGGTCATGACTAAAATTAGATATGAGAAAACATGGGGGAAAGGTCTCTGGTATTATTTGTTAATCGCCAAAGAAAACGCCGCAGTTTCTGCATGAGCGCTACAACACTCCTGTAGGCTGTAGAAATGATGTGAACTTACTGAGCTGGAACAGTTACAGCCAAACCACAGCATGATTTAGCAAATTTGACTCCAACACAGTGCCATTTTTGCAGCAGAAAAGCCTCAAAGTGGATTTGATCTTTATGCCAGTGGATATTCAACGTACAATTTTCTCTCACCTGCAATGTCCCAAAGCTGTAGCCTCACCACTGTCGAGGCGTCCCATTCAATGGTTTTTAGCGCAAAGTCAACTCCAATAGACGCTTTGTATGCCTCGTCAAAACGTTTGTTGACATAACGCAAGACAATACTGGTTTTCCCCACGCCCAAATCACCAATAACTAAAACTTTGAACAGTTTATCTGTGCATAGTGACACAGAACTTCTTGCCATGCCGAAACAGCCCTTCTGTAGACAAGCTGACGCACGTATGGAAACGTGAAATTAAAGACCTTGTGGGGAAAAAAAAATAAAATCCGTTTGCGTATTGCACAGATAAGCCTTTTTCACGGCAAATATTCTATAGCACACCACTAAGGAAAGAAATCAACAATTATTATAATAGACTTTGTTGTTCCTTGTATCAGTTTTGCCAGTCCAAATGTGCCTATTTCCTGTATTTGATTCTCGGTTCCCTATAAATCTTTGACCTTTGATTTAACACGCAAGAGCCCATTGCGTGTTATCTGCTCATTATGAAAGACAGAAGACAAAACCATAAAAATATTTAATTTACTCCAATCAAACGAGTGCCTTTCAAATGTTCTACAGTAAATATTTGTTTAAAATGGTAGATTTAATTCATATATGTCAGGCTGCAGCCTATCAAATAGCTTATTCAGAATATTACTAATGGTAACAGTAGCACTTGATCACATTATACAGTTAGTAGGCTATTAAAGTCTTAATATTTAGGAAAATTGATTGGTGTACACAGCCAAACACACAATATAAGCATACATAACTAATGAAATTTTTATATTACTGTAATGCATTTAGATCTCTGAATACCAAAATATGATACACAATTCATACATTCACAAAACATATGCCATTTTATAGTTATCTTATACAATAATCTATACAGTTATGAATTCAGATGTCTGATTATAAAAGATACAAATTTGAAACTAACTTGCATTTCAACACCATAAAAATGAGGAAAATGTACAAAAGAAAAAATATATATTAATGGCAAGAAAAACGTGGCACTTGAACATGTCCTCTGCTACATTCATGATACAGTCAGTGCACTTGCCTAGCAATACTGTATCAATCAAAAGTTCAGAATTTCACAGATTATCATTTGTTTTGTTTCTCTCTCTCAGTTTTGAGGCAAATTGCACTCTCAGTTTAAACTGTTCTTGTCCTTCCCCTTTCTTGTAAAGCACACAGTACACAATGTGTAACTTAAAAGACAAGTTGGATTGTTTGGTATTACAAACAAACTATACACCATTAGGACGCCCTGTGTAAAACCAACCATCTCAGTTGCTCGTTACATCACCTATATTGATCAAATAAATTTTCTAGATACTACTTCTGTGCTATATATATATGACATTAGTTCATACATGTACATACATAGACAATCTTACTTGTTTGTCTAATAAGCACAAAGTCTATATTACCTTAAAAGATTATATTAGAAATATTTTTTGTAATTGGCAAATTCTTTCACTATAATAGACAATATCTATAAGAATTTTAAAATATGCTGCACCATTGCTCCTCTTATCCTGTAAAAGCTATCAAGCTCTAGAGTGAAAAATGAGTTGTATCAGACCTCTGCTTTGCTTTATCTTCACACACCCATCGTATACAGCGCAAGTCATTACCAGCTAGGAAATGTTGTACAACTCTTAATATCTACTGCTGCGCACCATTACAGAGTCGAGGAGCTTTGTTTGTAGTCTCTCAGAATGACAGCAGCATATGTCACATTTGGGGGAGTGCACAAAATCGACTCGGACACAGGCGAGTTGGGAAAGGGACTCACTGGAGGAGCCGCGCAATCTCGGAAAGGGGAAGGGGGCATCAGAGACAGAGATTCCTCCATGGCCAATTTGACCTGAACCAGCTCCTCCTCGTCATGAATCTGGGCGTTGTCATACATGTACCCATGGAGGAGGCCAAACTGCTCGTTCTCCATCTCCTCCTCATCCAAAGGGGAGTGGGGCTCCTCGTCAAAGGGGTCAAGCTGCATGGGCAGGACCGGGTGCTGCTGGATGAGGTGGGCCTGGTGGTACACGGGCATGCCGCCACTCACGGACTCAGGCATGCTAACCATATCATTTAGCTCAGGGATGTCACTGTTGAATTTGCCCACCTCCTCCCCTTTTAAGTGGTCCATGATGACCTGCTGGGGGATAACGCTATTTTGCTGCAGATGCTTGGGGGCATAGAGCTCCACTTCCTCGCCCACGGCTTTCAGAGGCCCACCCGCAGGCATTTGGCCGTGGGCCATCATAGGGGGAGTGGCAGGGGGGG